>PVHY01015270.1:0-36349 GCA_004024945.1 Uropsilus gracilis
TGGTAAAGGTGATCAGTGAAAATGCTAATGAAGAGTGTGTAGCCTGCTTTGTAGAGAGAAGCAGGCAGATAGCTGTATCCAGTTAAGGTTAAAGGTAATTGCAAAGGAACTGCTTGTAGCCTGCTTCTGAGAGAGAAGCAAGCAGATAGCTGTATCCAGTTAAGTAAAGACAGAAAGTCTTCATTTTACCCAGTTTCAGCTTGATATTTTCTAATGAGAGAATCCCTCCCTCCATTCTTCTAAATTTTTGTGGGTAGAAAGGAGATAGACTTGGACCAGAGAACTGCATCATCTTACTGCTTATAAGTAATAGCAGCTTCTTGTCAGTAGCAACAGAAATCTTGTGTAATACTGTGCTGCATCCCTTTGATCTGGTCTGCTTGCTAAGATCTTTCTTGGGTCGCCTGTGGTCTCCAATAGCCTGAATTAACGCATACACAGAGGCTGAACTGTTTGCTTTTATTTGGGTTTATTTCCACCTTCTGGCTTGGTTTACAAAGACTCCAGGGACTGTTAAGTCTTCTTCTCAACTGAGCATAAATTAAAAACAGTCTAAGACATATCCCATGTGGTATTTTAACATTTTTGGTTTGGTAATTATACCTTAGTTCTTATCCATGCTTTTAAACAGGGTGTTTGGGGGTGTATGTGTATGTGCTATGCACAAATTCGGTATCTCATGACAGAAAGAAAAAATCCTAAACCAAAAATGTATAGGGTATCTGTTTGCCTTACTTAAAAAGAAAATTAGGGTGTACTCAAGGTTACATAATAACACCACTAAGTCTTCTGAAATAACTTTCTTGAGCAACCGAGAAGGAAATGGAGCAAGCAAACCATAGGAGTGTATCTTGCCATCCATCATGGCGGTGAACGCCATCCATCATGTCTGATGTGGCGGGGAGAGGTCGGGAACAGCCTGGTGGTGTGTCTTCCAAGGTCCCTTTCAGTACTGAAATTTTGTCATCCTGTGACAGCTTTATTGAGAGATTTCACTGTAGTAAAACAGTGTATCAGGGGCTAACTTACACTCTAGCATCTAAAGGGAGACATGATCAAAATAAGGGCTTCAATAAAGAAAAAATATGATGGGCTTGATTTTTTGACCTTGTAAGAGAGCTGCAGTTCTTTGGGCCCCTTAGCTTTCCATCTTATACTCCCTGTTCAGAGAACATTGTCAAGACCCTGCCGCTTGGAACTCCTAAATAACCAGTTCTTCAAATTTACCATTGCTTTTCCCTATGGCTATCAATATTTTCCTTCAAATAGTTTTTGAATTTTTTTTTTGTGGTAAAATGTACAAAAATTTTCTTTAAGCGTCTTTAAGCATAAATTTTATGGCATTAAGTCCATTCATATAGTTTTACAGCCTTCCAATTTATCACTAATTTTAATCAATGCTTATTTATATGGAGGAGATGGAATGAAATTCCCAGAGGGACCTGACCTTTCTTCTCACACCTGCTCTGTATTAATAAATTGAGACTGTTGTTTATTAAGTCAGACCCCCTGATAACAGTCTTTTATTTCTAGAATGAACTTATATTTACAAAAGAAGATTCATGTTTGTTTGTTCCCCCTTGAGGTCACTTTGCCTCCCAAACGAGGAACTAGGGAGTTGTCGTGGTTATGGTGGAAGTATTGTTCAGGCACCATGCTGGTCTCTCCCAGGAGGGAGTGTGGAGATCTTGCCACAAGGCCTGCAACCTCTAGCCCTGGGAGAGGTGAGGAAGACTCAGAACACCTGCTCTGTGAACTCAATAGTAACTTAGAGATCATCTGCCAAATCCAGCTCATTTTCTTGTAAATAAAGTTTTCCTGGGATGCAGACAGACACGCCCACCTGTTTACTGTTGCCATGGGTACTTTTGAACAACATCAGGAGAGTTGAGTTGCAGCTGAGATTGCATGGATTGCTTTGTCTAAAATATTTATAATCTGGCCCTTTCCAGAAAGTTTACCAACCCTTGTTCTAGGCTCTCTTCCATAGGCCCTGAGGGCCCCCAGCTGTGTGTCTGTGCAGTTCTCCTTCAGACAGAGGACTGAAGCAGGAAGAGGCCCCTTGTGAGTTCCCAGTGGGTGTTACATTCAAAAGGAACCCCACTTTGGTGTGGCCATAGCCTGGGTGATTGTGATGAAAAGAATCAAAGTAACTACTCTTGTGTCCCTGACCTTGAATTCTCTGTTTAAAGAGGACATATTTTTGACCCTGCTTGCCATTAGCCTGCAGGATGACATAAGTGATTTGAGTAAGGAAGTGAGGGCCCTTTAATTCATAAAGTATTTTATGAGGAAGGTAATTTAAATGTGCTGTAAATATTTGTAAGGCTTGGGAGACTTATGGATGTTGTTGAAGGAAGTGACTTTTGCAGTGAAAGGCCAAGCAAGCAGTATTTCAATACTGTCTTTGATTTGGTCTTAATGTTTGCCAAGAAATACGGAAGGGGAGACTCTGAACTGTGCAAATGCTTCCCCTGTGTAGAAAGAGTAAAGGGAAAGAAAGCCAAGTGATTATCTTCTACATCTCCAGGGCAGCCAGCTCCTTGGTGCTCTGGGGCTTCTAATTCCAGTGCCTTCTTAGACTTCTTTTCTTTAAAGGGGTTTGGTGGCTGGTTTCAAAGCTGCTTTCAGAGTGGGAGCAATTCAAGTAGATTGATATGAGGTTCACTGATGGCAAAATAGCATTTATTTCACCTGGGATATAGAAACTGCCCTGAAAGAAAAGTTGATGTAAGAGCTGAGGGTCTGTGTAAGTCACAGGGCTCATTTTTGAACTGAAATTGTGAGGTGCTGCAGTGACCTTGCTGAATTGGTGAGACTGGAGAAATGTTAATTTGTTTTTTTGCTAATGAAATAATTTGCGAAGCAGAGGGGATTTATGAGCAGTTGCCTCTTCCATTTCCTTTATTTTTTTAAACTTGAGCTGCATCAGCAATACCTTTCATTAGCCACAAGAGTCATAGTTAATGGAATCTTTTATTTCCCACTATGCTAGTTCTTTCCCAGGACTAATATAGGTGCCTTAGAAGAAGAAAAGCCTTGCAAGACACAATGCAGAAGACCAAAAACCAAATCAAGTTGGCATTCTGGCTGAACGCCCGTTTACTTGTTTTGGTAGAGATTACCGTTGAGACATAGCTCATGGAGTTAGAGTGATGTATTGCCTCTGTAGTTTCGGTCAGTAGACCCAGTCACAGGGATAGTGGTTATAGAAGTGCAGCTTTGGAAACCCACCAGAAGGCCATGGCCTACAGTCAGAAAAGTTGATATACTCTCAAGTTACTTCATTAAGTTCTAGGTAGCTCGATCTATAGAAAGAAAAAAAAATGACAGTCACGAATATGATAAATAATAGCTCTGCTTCACCATCTTAGTCTTTTTAAAAGATCTCTTAAAAAAAATCTAAAGTCAGTGAAGTTCCTCTCCTGCAACCTGAAGTCTTTAGAGAACCCTTGAGAGACTCCTTTCTCTGATGCTTTCATAGAAGTGAAAACAAGGTTTCCTGTTGGTTACTAATCACCATTTAAGTGAAATTCAAATCAGACAGTGCTGCTTGTGGTACCTCAGGGGAGCTATTCTGTTCTCTCTTTGTCCCCAAAGTGCTGCCATCATCTCTATATCAATGGTCTCCAGGTACTTAAAACATATCCTGACCTATAGAAATGGAGTATTAGCTCAGGAAATTGATTACTATCCAGAGAATCACAAACTATTTAGAGGTTAGCCAACATCCTAAAGTAATAGGAAACCAAATTCAACACTGTTTTTTCCTGTCCAGTCCTTTCCCTCACCTCATCCTCACTGGTAAGTCACAACCAATACAAAGGCCACTCACATTGGAAAGACATCTGATACCATCACCCTAAGCTAGCTGCCTGGCCTCTACAGCCACTGATGGAAGAACAAGTTAGTGGGTTGTAGGCAGAAGGGATGGGGCACTTACTCAGTTGTAGGAAAACAAGACTTCAGTGTGACCTGTTACATGTTTTCTGTCAACTGAAGTGTGACCTGCACGGTTGCAGTAAGCTCTTGACCAGATCTCCCTGAGTTCCTTCAGGAGTCTAGAAACATTATCTACAGAGAGACTGTCCAGTGAGCCTCCTCTCTGGAGTAAAACCCATGGTCCTTATGCTGTCTCCAAGGCATGCATGATCTGGCTTCCGGGCATCTGTGAAGATCACCTCCCATCTCCCCCATCTCTCTGTTCCTGCCACACTGGTGTTTCTTCTGCTCCCTTTCGATGCAGAGCCTGTTCCCCCTTCTGATTTTATATTTATTGCGCAGAGCAGTTGTTTCCTTCAGCTGACAATACCTCACTTCTTTCCACTCCAGCTCAAATTCATCTTGCAGACTGACCGTCTGAGCTCTCTGAATAGGGATCTTTTTTCACCCTCTAACACCATGCATACTGCTTTTAAGAGTTTTCCCAAAACATTTTTTTTTTTTAGACTAGATCTCACTCTATTGCCTGGGGCAGTCCTGATTCCGTGGACTCAAGCGATCCCCAGCCTCAGCTTCCCAGGTAGATGGGATTACAGGCACCTGCCACCGCACCTGGCTGCTTTTTCAAGACAGGTCTTGCTATGTTGCCCAAGGTAGTCTCGAACCTGCGAACTCATGCGATCCCTGCCCTCTTGCCTCCCAGTGCTTGGATTACAGATGTGCACCACCACACCAGACTCCAAAACACTTTTTGACATTTATATTCTGTAATGCCTCTTTCTCCCCCACACCCCAGGATGTAAGCTCCATGACGCAGGAGTTTTGATGGTTTTGTAGGTTGCTCTATCCCCAGTGTTAGAAGATGACCGAGCTGTGAATATTACCGTAAAGTGTAGGGAAATGCAGTCCAGTGAAGTAAACTAGAGACCAGCAACTCATTGTCTGTTCCTTGTCTTCACCCTCTACAGACTAGCGCTGAGACCACGGGCAAGTCACTTGAATGCACTGGCCTTATTTGTCATTTCAATAAAATGAAATGAAGAATAGCTTCCCTTTGAGAAGAGGACATGAGAATCAGATGAGTGTGTTGGCAGCTGAGAGCTGGTCAAATTCAGTTCTTTTTGGGCTGCTGGGAAGCCTGTGCATATAGTGGAGGCTCTTCTGCCGTGGGCTCCATATTGCATTTATCTCTGGTTAGTTCTTGGGTGAGCATGTTACAGTGCCTCTGAGAATGACCTATGACCTAATGGAGACCTTTCAATAAATTATGACATCAGTAATTCAAAGGTAGACTGTGATTTCACTGCCTCTCCAGAGGGTTGGAGAAATGGTCTGCATTTCAGAGTCATAGAAAGTTCTTTCCATATAGAATCTTCTGCAGGAGTGGGTTCGGCCGGTGAGCTGTTTTCAGAGGTATTTTTTCAATGTCAAGTTTTATTTCGGTGAGTTCCTTGAGAGCCATGATGATCTGAAAAGAGCATTGTGACTGTAAGCAGCAGTCTCTCTTTATCCCTGAAACTTGAATCAAATCTGCTAGTAGTTGACCACATGAGGCAGCAGATTGGATTCTCACCTTTCCTTTTGGCTCAGAGAGGAGTGACTGGTGCAGGAGGAGAATCGGAGGTTCAGGCGGGTCCTTAGATGGATAAAGTAGCTTCTGAGTGACTGGGAATTGATTATTTTGCTGGCTGTCTTTGATCAGGGGCAAACACACCGGCAAGATGCAGAATCAATGATTTTAAACTTTCCTATCTTGGTGTTGAAACCTCATAAATAATTCATGGACCCAAAATGCCCTTAGTTGACAAATGCAGACAGTCATAAGGACTCAAGGGTTTGTTTGTTTGTTTTTTGGCTCACCATTGGAGAAGATAGAGTGCCTTCTCTGTGTGCACGATCCTGTTGTGCCAACCTCCTTCAAGTGACTTAGCTCCAGAGGCCTTCCCATATTAGCTGGCTGAGATTGTCATGTAACTGATAACAATCAGAGACCAACTGATTTCCTGCTTTTGCAGCTTCTTTGGTTTATTGTTGAAAGAGAAAGTGATTTTTTTTTTTTTTTTTTTTTTTTGAGACTAGGTCTCGCTATTTTTGCCTGTGGAACTGCAGGTTCACGTTGCCCGAGGTACCACAGACTCAAGCAATCCCCAGCCTCAGCTTCCCAGGTAGGTGGGGTTATAGGCACACACCACCACACCCAGCTGTTTTTTTGGGACTAGTTCTTGCTACATGTCCCTGGCAGGATTCAAACCACAATCCCTGGCTCCGGCTGCGGCTTCTTAGGCTGCCACCTATAGGCATGCGCCACCATGCCTGGCCTGAGGAAGTGACTTTTACAGGCATGACAGGAATGGGTGGATCATAGGTCTCTTATGAGAAACAAACAATTTAAAAAGGTGGTCTGGGAGGGAACTGCTGAGACAAGTAAAGAAGCAAGAGAAGAACATAGCAACAGAAGGGAGGTGATTTCTTTGGTTCCCTCAGTATGAAATATTTATTTCATCAAAGTGGCAAATCTACACAGCAAACAAAAGGGATGAAGTATCCAGTCCTTAGATCTTTACGTTGCAGAGCATGTTGTCTTCAGTGCCACTTGGAAAATCTAAAAAGCTTAGGGTGTACCCTCAAGCTCATGTTGCTTCCATCCAAGAGTAAAATTAATAACTGAAAAAAAGTGACTAAACAGTGGTAACTGATGTTCACTAGGCTTATTTATTTATTTATATTTCACATCTTTGTATTCCCCAGGGATCACCCACCATTTTCTCTCCCTGACTCTCTGACTGATCCCTCCCATCTTCCCCTACCCCCACCCCCCCAGTTGTGTACTTTAGTTTGGTTGTTAGCTTGTTTTGACTTAATCCTCCTGGCTTTTTGCTTGTTTTTCCTATATCCCATATAGTAACACCATTTGGTTTCTGTCTTTATTTCTGACTTGTTTCTGCTAATATGATTTCTTCTAGGTACATCCATGTTATCATAAATTCATCGAATTTGTCATTTTTTAATTGGTAATATTCCATTGTGTATATATACCACATCTTTTTTATCCATTCATCTGTCTTTGGACATTCAGGTTGTTTCCATGTCCTTGCGATTATAGTGCTGCAGTAAACATCCAAGCATAGGTGTCCTTTTGTATAAGTATTGAGGTCTCCTTTGGGTAGATTCCCAAAAGAATGATTGCTGGGTCAAATGGTAGTTCCATTTTCATTAGTTTGAGGGTCCTCCACACAACTTTCCATAGTGACTGGACCAGTTCACATTCCCACCAGCAGTGTAAGAGTGCTCCTTTCTCTCCACATCCTCGCCAGCACTTGTCACTAGGCCTTTCTGTGGAAAATATAGAGCTCTTTGTCCTCATTTCTCCTGTCCCTCTCCCCCACCCTAGAGGTGCAACAGTTAATCAAATAATAGTTTTCTGACAGGGACTGTCTTTCTAAGAAGTTCTAGATATTTTTACCTAGAGATGTTATGGAGGAGATATCATAGCAGATTGGGAAAACTTCACAGTGTTGGAATGCTTCTGAGAAATATTTCACATCTGTGCACCTCTCATAAGGCCTTCTTTGGATTATTGAGATGGGCAGCCAACAGGCTCCTGGTATTTTTGTGGAGTGCTGTGTGCTCTGTGACATGTCAGTAAATTTGTGGTACGTGGACTTGAATATCAAGTCATACCAGGTGTGTATCCAGCATTAGATTGCAAACATGTTCTTGAAAAAATAAGCTGTCTAGGTAGGCAAGACTGGGACATTTTTTAAAAGGGTGAGTGGTATTTCCTTGACTTGTTAATTGACAGATCTTGATTGTGGTGAGGCTGTGTCCTGATAAACCTATGGTAAAGTTGAAAATCGCAAAAGGGAAAGTAAAAAAATGCATTTGATTACCTCATCTGCTGCAGTTTCCAGCTTTGCCTCCCTTAAATATGTCCAGGTCACTTCGGTTAGCCTTGAGTGGGGCAAAATTACCTAATGCAAAACCTGTTTCATGCTGAAGTATTCTGTCTCATCAAAGTTATTGAATGTTTCTCTAACTGAAAGTGAAAAGCAGTGTCCTAATTCAAAATTCAGAGTACATAATTCCCTGAATGGCTATCGCTTTTGTACCATGGTGAAGTTAAAAGTCTTAAATCAACCATCCCTGCTAGCTCTGTACTAACTTTGTTCTAAGGATTTTACAGCTACTTTTGTTATCTCATTTCTTTGTTTATATCTTCATTTTTTGTGTTCAGGTGGCAGCTACAGTTAAATATAACTGCCTCTAGATTTAAAAAAATTCTGTGGGGAAAACCTGAACGTGGTGAAATCTACTCATTAACTGACCCACGTGGTGAAATCTGCTCATTAACTGATGAGCAGAAACTGATGAGCACACCCAGAAAACTGGGAGCACTACACCTTTACCTAAGCTCAACAGCGGCAGATCACCAGCTGTTTCCAGAGGCACAGGTCTTCAGGTCTGGCTTCGTTGAAAAGGTTGTGATTCAGGTGCCCTGGAAACCTGTGAGAGTGTTGAAATTTCAGCGCCCTCTGTCCTTTCTTTGGGATTAGGTGTTCCCCAGAGAGCAAATGTGCACCCACAGTCACCCAGGAGGACCCGACAGCCTCAAGCAATCTTGTGTTTGGACTTCGTGTTCTGATCAGGGTGGCTCGGGTTGCAGGTCAGTTGGGGAGTGTGTGTTGGAGGAACAGTTGAGATTTTAATCTTGTTTTGGTGACATTTTTGGTGTGTTTGAGTTAAATGCCAGGCAGGCTAGCCAGTAAGCATATTCCATTTCAGAAATAATTTTTTTTTCTGGCGCCCTTTATGGCCGACTGTGTGGCGTGTCCATATATCATTCTGGCTTATTCTTGCGTTAGAGCCTAGGGCTTTAATTGCCTGGCTGCCCCAGCCCTTCTTCTCTCCAGTCCTAAGATCCGCTGACTGGGTGGCTGTTAAGCTCCTGCTGAGTGTGTTGGTTTCTTGCCAGTCTGGGAAGCTGGGGATCCCATGCTGGGGGGGAGGTAATATGCAATAAAGCTAAGACAGGGCATGAGACGGTGGATTAAGGCCGGTGAGGAGGAACCGGGGAGAGTGTGTGAACCAGGCGCCCACTGTGACTGGAGACCGGAAGAGGTGGGATATGCGGATGTGCGATCTTTCTTGGGTGAAATCCTTTAGCCTTCGTGAGAATTGTTTGGATGGTGTAGTTTGGAGGTCCCTTTTTGTTTCTTCCTTCCTTTTCTTTGTTAGCTGATACCTCACTTTTTGCTTCCATTCTGAATATTACACACTGACCAGTGCTCACTCCCCAAACACACACACACACACACACACACACACACACACACACACACACACACACACACACACACACACACACCCTTTTTGAAAATTCTTTAAAGTCGAGACTGCATAGTCTAGTCTAAGTTGGAAGATTTGTCATATTCCTGTCTTTTGGAGAGAGGCAGGACTTTGTGACTCTGGTCAGGGAAAGGCCCTCTCAGTGCGGTAGTTCCCTGACCCGTCAAAAGCAGCTCTGGCAGGTAGGGCTAGGTAGATCTGTCTGTCCCACACATAGCTTAACAGCATTTATTGGCCAACCTGGTGAGTAGCAGGGGCTGGGTGGGCTGTACTATCTCGATTTGTATAATTACACTCTACAGCTGCTCACACAGCGATGAAGCTATGTAACTAACATGTTCTCAGAACATAGCCCTGTTAAGTGACCCGTGACTATCTGAGCCACTTTGTTCTCAGGCGTGACTACCTGAGCCGCTTTGTTCTCAGGCTTCCCTACTCACCTCTACAGAGGGACTTTGAGTCCTCCTCTCCTTGAGCTGCTGTATTCCTGGCCCCGAGATCAGGCCTGGTACTCAGTGGCTGCTTAGTACAGCTGTTGAATGAATGAACGAAGGAAAGTTCGTTATTTTTCTGTGGCCTTTGTGTATTCCATGTGTCTTTGGAATAGAGAGGAATAGGAGAAAGAACATGGACTGCGAATCTTGGGAAAGTACAAGAACTATTAAATCTTCCATCTTTCTCTTAATTTTACACTTTGTTGAGCTGGGGGCGTTTCATTTCCCCATGTGGAATCTGAGACTTCATAAAGGGAAGCCCAGAGCACTGGTAACTGACCTGGGAGGAACAGCCTCATACTTTCTTAAATGCCAGACACATCTTCCAAGTGTCTATTAGCTCACTTACTTCTGAGCACCACCCTGTAGTTCGGGTGGTGTGAGCCCCATTTCCCAGCTAGAAAGTGCAGGCGCTGAGAGGTTAGGTCACTTGCCTGAGGTTAAGCAGTATTACAGATAGTTCTTAAATGCTAGTGTCTGCATACGTATACTAGGCATTTGTGCTTGGTGCTGAGGAGCCAGTAATGAAGAAAACTGATGAGATTGCTGACCTCAGAGAGTATGTTTCTGTGAGCTTGTAGATGTTAGCAAAGAATTGCAAGGACCGTTGGCTTGTGTGAGAAACTGGGGAAGCAGTATCCCATGGTGCAAAGCGGTCTTACTTTAATGTAGGTCGGTGTGATAGGGGAGGCTTTGCCAAAGGGCATGCATTATTTAGCTGAGATCTGAATGAGTAGTTGGACCTGAGAGCAGGGAACTCAATTCCAGGGAGTGGGAATAGCATGAGTGAAAGTTCTGAGGCAGGAAAGATATGGGAACAGCATGATAGCCAGTGCAGCAGGAGCAGAGGGGAGAAGGAGTTTAATGGCAGTGAGAGAGATGAACTGAGCTGCATTATGGAAGTGCTTCAGGCTCTTAAAGATTTTGAACTTCTTTTCTCGACTGCATATGAAGTCATTTAAGGGCTTTAATTGGGAGTGCATAGTGCCCTCATCTACAGTTAAAAAACATTTCTTTGAGATGTGCTACATGTACACAATGGAATATTATTCATCAATCAAAGAAGTCAAACTAATGTCATTTGCAGCAACATGGATGGAGCTTGAAGGAATCATGATTTCAGAAATAAGTCTGAAAGAGAAATACCAGATGGTCTCACTTATATGAGAGATATAGGGAAAACAAACAAAAAAATGGATGAGAAAAATTTAAAACTGTTAACAGAACTGAAACATAGAGTAAGAAGAGGGGGAAGAGGGGAAAATTGGGAGAGGGATGACACAAAAGATTAAGATGATTCACATATGATAAAGTGATGAAAGAACCTCGGCCTAGACAATGGTGTAATACATATATTTGTAATATATATTAAATATGAAAAATAATAAAATTATATAAATAAAAAAATAAAAAAATCTTTGAGAGGGGGAATGGATCAAAAGTGAGCGTGGACATTGGACTAAGTAATGAAACTGGATTACTGGGCCTATCTGTGTGTCTAAAATCCATAGGATCACATTAACAGATGCTGAAAGATATTTTATGAAAGTTGGCATCTATTTTTATTAGACTTTGATTTTGAAATTTTATATGTATGAAAGTTACAAAAGTAAAACATTTCAGATACTGCTCCTGCTACTTCCTATAATCAGCATCTGTTTTTAATTAACACTCTGAATAAATTAGAAATGGGTACCTTATTATAATGGAGTCTATTTTTGGAACAAACAGCCAACATTATACTTAATAGAAAAAAAAGCTTAAAAAGAGTTTTCATTTAAGACAAAGATACAAGGTTAACTGCTTATATCAACTTTCTGTAGTATGGAATAAGACAAGAAAAAGAAATGAGAAACAATTAGAGAAAGTACAATTCTTAATACCTTTAACATCCAAAAGATGTAATCAAAAAGATCCTAAAATTGATGTACTCAGTAAAATGGTATGCCTATAAAATAGCTAAAAATTGCTACCAGTGATTTAGAGAAAAATAATTGCTAGTAAAACATTTGACTGCAGTGTCTTTTGCTTCTATAATATTGTGAAATTGCTTTTTAGGAGAATAGCATGAAAAGTTGGGGGCTATTTAAAGTGAGATCTTGGGGAACAGTGGGTCTGTTGTGGGGAAAGGCCAGGATTGAATGGAAAAGCTGACTAGTGAAAAGTGATGCATGCTAGACACAACCAGTTGGCCAGGAGGCAGAGATTACAGGGAGCAGAGCTGCAGAAAAAGAAGACACAGTGCTGCAGCAAATTGTGTTGTGTTGAAGTTTCATTTTTTTGTTGTAGAAATATACAACTTTATTGTATTGGAAAAAACTCATCTGATATTATGCTAGTTAGCAATTAGAATTTGAATTTCTTATTTCAAAGGCCTTTCTTAAACTGACTCACAGATTTTTGTCATATGTCAGTCATCTTAATTTATAATCTCCTCTCCAATCATGTATGGATCTCCTTGACTCCTCCAGTGCAGTCTGTGGTGGTATCTGATGGAGGGGTGCGAGGAAGACATGGGAGTTCTGTTTCATCTCAAGTCAAGGGACTTTCACTGCTAATGTTCCATTAGGGAGTAAAGCAAGGAACCTCCTCTGTAGTCATCTTGGAGTTGTCTGAAACGTTTTATGCGTAAACTTAGTTGCTATATAGAAATAGTTTTAAACATAGTTTAATCTATTGTGAAGGTATCTTTAGTTGTAGTTTCTCTGCGTTTTTCTATACAAGACTACTATTCTCAGTTCTTAGTTTTAGTATATTTCTTTATTACTATACTAGAACTTCAGTACAGTTATTGAATAGGGGAAATGAAACATTCTTATTAATGATTTTAATAGGAAAACTTCTAAGCATTTCCAGTGATTGCTTTTAGGGTTGCTTTGTGTGTGTGTGTATGTATGTATGCACATATATACATGAATTTCAGATACAGTTTACCAATTAAGTCATTTTCTATTTCTGTTTTGCCAAGAGGCATTTTCCTTCTTCCTGTAACTAGATATTAAATTTTCACACTGTTTTTATGCATTGGAAATGATTTTACAGGTTTTCTTCAATTTCTTTAAAGTTTTACAATCTGTTTTTCCCACTATTGGTTACAGTAGGCCTGATATATCTGTTTGTGTCTTATTTTCTTGTCCTAGTGTCTTGGGGGGGGGTGGTTTGGTTTGGATTTTGAAAAATCTTAATTTGTAACATCTGTTGTTTAACTGCCTACTTTAGGCCACTTATATTTTTTTGTGATAAATGGTTTTGTAATTGCTGATTTGTTTGCCCTACTTTTTTTTTCCCTTGTCTTGGGGCGGGGGCTAGATTGAATTCTTTATTTTTCCTAACCTTTTGGAATTTATACACTGAGTTTAATGGTTCTCTTGTAATGGCACCATGCATATTGAGTTTTAAAAGTTTAAGCTCTTTAGCTAATCCTTCTTGGATAATTTTAACAATCTACTCCTGTCTTACATGCTACTGTTCAGTGATTTAGTTCTCTCCTTTAACAGCCCCTGCCCCACCCCACCAACTTTGATATTTTATACAAATAATATTGTTATAGTTTATCTCTGCTTTCCCCCAATCCTCTCCCTGTGCTATTTTTTTTCCAGACATATTTCTGCATTTTCTTTTCCTGAAGACCTTTAAATGCTCTTTAAAGCAGATCTCTTGGTGGTGAACTTTATGTATGTCTGTAAAGGTATTTTATTCTCACTCCTGAATAACTTTTCTGGGCACAAAATTTTAAATTGACAACTATTTTCTCTCCATGTTTTGATGATACTTTGCTAGTTTTTGGTCACCTTGGTTTGTCAGGAAACCTGGTGTCATTCTGATTGTCATCCCCTTATCTGAACTTTCCTGTCAAGATTTTGCAGTTTGGCTATGATGTGAATTAATCTTTATCATGCTTGGGATACACTGGAATCCTTTTGGAAAATTCATAGTCATTATTTCCTCAATGCTATCTTTCCTCCATTTTGTTTTGTTGCCTGGTATTCTAATTAGACCAGTAGTTTACCTGCTATTTAACTAATACTAGAGACCTTACTACTGTGGGGTCTCCTACAGTTTCTATCATTTATCATTGTTATATTTTCTGTCATCACTTTGGGTCTTTTCTCTTGATTATATCATTGTGTTTACTTAATGTTCTCTTTTAGCAGTTTCTAATGTGTTGCTTTACCCATCCAGAGAGATTTCTAATCAAAAAATGAGTTTTAATTTCTAGAGGTTAAATTGATTTCAGCATGTCCATTCTTGATCGTCTGTTCTTCCTGATCATCTTTCATTACTTGTACACCTGTGTTTGCAGCCTTTTCTTTATTTTGTACCCAGCTGCTCTGTATTCAGTGTCTGACAGTTTCAATAGTTGCCAACCTTGGAGGTATGAATGCATTGTTTTCTGTTAAAAACTCACTCAGTGACTTGCTGTGCAGAGTGGCTTTTGTACTTGGTGAACATTGATTATTAACTTTCTTGAACTTAACCTGTGGGAGGCCTGAGGATATTCATTGAGGATGTTTCCTCCAGAGAGGATTTCTTTTGCTTCTTAAGCAGCCAGAGGTGCCACTAAGAGATTGGTGACCATTTCAGATCCCCTTGAGAATTTTAGGTAAGATGGAATCACAGGGTTGCCTTCTTCCAAACCTGGGAAAATCTGATCCAATACTCAGACTCCTAGTAGCTTGTTGCTACCAACATCTACTCTCAAGACAGCCAGCCCTGCTGTTCCCAACTCGCACTGCCTTGGCATCACATGGACATATAAGTTTCCTTGGAAACTTCAGTAATGCCTTAGGAAATTTGTATTATATATAGTTTAGTTGCTACAGCAAGAAAATTCTTCAAGATTCCCCTATGTCCATAAAACTGGAAGTAAAATGACATGCAAGTTCTTTTATATTTCATAATTCAACTGAATACCAAACTAGGGATTTCAACCTCTGTCTTTAGATTTCAAAGATTTTACTTCAACTTAGTCTTTCTATTAAAATTTTTGATGTAATTTGATTTTTTTTTCTTTATGGACTTTTTTTTGTCTGGAAACTTTAAGATTCTTTAATTTTTCAATTTTACTACAATTGATCTAGGTGTGATTTTTATTGTACTCAGCCTTTGGCACTGAGTTCTTACAATGTGAAGTGTGAGATCTCTCTTTAGTCATGGCAAATTCTTGGTCCTTATTTTATTGCCCCCCTCCCCCCTTTGCACTCTTCATTCTGCTCTTTCGTCAGTCCTTTAAATGACCTTTTCCAAAACCTATTTTTCTAATGGAGTATTTTTAATCAGTGGTTCTAATTCCTTTCCAGAATATTTTTTCCTTGTAACCTTCAGTACTTCAGTAAGGCTCTTTAAAATATTTTAAGTTTTGAGTTATCCCTCCCCCCATTTGGATCTGCTACCAGTATAAATTCTTTCACTTGCATTCTTTCTGTGATAGCACGTACACTTCTGATACCTGCTTGCTTTTGCTGTTAGTGTGTACATTACTGTGAGATGCTTAGCTGCCCTGCCTGTTTTCAGCTTGAGTGACAGAAGCTTTGGCACTTGCCTGTTCTCAGATGGCATAGCCTGTGTGTGTGTGGGATGGGGGGGTGGCATGTGGAGAAGGTGCCCTCAGAACTCAGTCGAGGTATGGGTCACTTTCCTTTTATTCTTCCCCCTCCTTCCAAGAGTTTGAGCTGGATCTTTGTTTATTCTTCCTGCCAATACCTCTCCAAGGCCACTGAGCTGGCTATACTGTTGTACTTGGTCTTGGTAACCCCCTGAAGTCAGGCACTGTCTTGTTGTCATGGCAGCCTTTCAAGCTGGTGTGTCTGTTTATCTGGTAGTACCAGTGACATAGTGGCCCATTAGAGGACTGTACTTGAATTTGTCCCTCTGTGGAGCTTTCTCCAACCCCAACCTCTCTCTGCAGATAGCAACCCAGTCACCTCTGCTCTCCAATTCACTGTCTCAGCTCCTTTTTCTTTTTTTAAATTTATCGTTTTAATTTATTCATATGTATATTTTACATTGTTATATTCCCCAGGGTTCTCCCCCCATCATCTCTCTCACAAACTTTCATCATGATCTTTTGTGGTCTTCCTTCAGCTCCTTTTTCTGTGGCATCTCAAGGACTAGATTGTGAGGGAGCCAGAAGATATGCTGGCTTTTCATGTTGTGTGGAACCAGAACAAAATAATCTGTAAAGAATACCATACCCTGCAGAAATGCAAGTGCTTTGCATTTCATTAGACCCTCTGGGATGTGGGATCTTTAGCTTAGAACCTGGGCATTTGATCTTTAAATGGGTACAGTGTTAAACTGTATTTTGCTGAATAGTGACAGTTACGTGAAGTCTGAAGAATGGTTCAGTCATCCATTATCCTCTACAAAGTGCATTGGCCATCTATCTTGTGAAGATCTAAGTGGAGTCAGTATGTTGAAAGCTTTATGATCAATGACGAACACTTCCTACTTGGATCTGTCATATATTCTTGGGGATTGAAATTTCCTGAAATTAATGTGGCATTTCTCCTGATGATTGTAAGACATATAGAACTAGAAATTCTAAGCTTAATTCCTAATGCTGTGTGTGTGTGTAATGGGGATATGATGGTGATGTTGAGTCATTCTTAGCAATTAATTACTAGGTGCTTTCTGAAAAACTGGATTTGTATTTTTTAATACGGCAGTATGATTTCTCCTTATCCATGTTATTCTCTCTGGGTTCCATGTAATGGCTACCCCAAGTAATTGTTGTTTTTCCAAGTTAAATTTACACTGAAAGTTGATTGCACTTTGATAGAAATGCATGTTTTCCACAATTCAGACAAATTGCTTTGCTGTAGATGATATATAGCTTTCTTCCTATTTATTTCTCCCCAACACCATCCCTGTGTCCCCTTTCCCCTTTTCCTCCCCCCCTTAACCTCAGAGCCCTCAGCATGTCATGTCCAGTAGCTCTTGAAAGTGTCTTACTTTGTCAAATTGTCATATGAATTCTAGTGTTTATTGTTTTAACTTTGTTGCTTGTAATTTTTTGAAATTCCCTCCATTTTGCATTGATTGCATTTCATTTTGTGGTTATGTAATGTTCCATGATATGTATGTACCACTCTTTTTAATCCATTCACCCACTGAAAGAGATTTAGGCTGCTTCCACATCCTAGCAGTTGTCAGTGATAACATCTGTAAATATTGCAGAACATGCAGTTTTTGTGTTGGTTTCATATTATGTGTCCGTATGCCCCTGACCAGAATTACTGTACTCCAAGTAATAATAGTAACCACGTAGTTTTGTTGCTTTTTCTTGTAGGAAAAAAAAATCTTTTCGGAAAACCTGTTAAATAGCTTTTTGAGGGCAGGAACTGTGAGCTGTTTATTAGGGTACCCTTAACATATAGTAAGATTGCTCATTTCTTATGGCTGACGTAAACTTAAAGTCTCAATTTAAGATGTTCATCATGCCGCCAGGCACAGTGGCACGTACTTGTAAGCGACAGCTTAAGAAGTCTCGGTGGGGTCTTGGGATCGCGGTTCGAGTCTTGTCCGGGACAGCACAGCAAGACCTCCTCCCAAAAAATAGCTGGGCGTGGTGGCGTGTGCCTGTAAGCCTAGCTACCTGGGAAGTTGAGGCTGGGGATTGCTTGAGACTGTGGTACCACGGGCAGTGTGGTTCAACGGGCAAAAAGTAGAGAGACTTGAGTCAAACAATTGGTGTATCAGGAATTGCATTCTGCTTTGCTGAATGGATCTACATGAAGATGGCATCAACCACTTGATCCTCAAATTTGACTGTAATTAAAATCACCTGGGGAGCTTGGAAGCCTACCTGTGCCTGGGTCTCATCCCCTAGAGATCCTGATTTAATTGGCCTAAGTGCATGCTGGAGAATGGGAGTTGTAAAAAGTGATCAGCTGTGTTAGTCTGCTTGGGCAGCTATGATATGATACCATATACTTGGTGACTTAAACAATGGAAATATATTTCTTGAAATCTTGGAGACTGGTGAGTCCTAAGTTACCAGCAAAGTAGGTTTCTTTCTGAGATTACTTCTCTTGTCTTGGAGATTGCTGTCATATTGCTATGTGTATACGCAGAGAGCTCTTACTGTTTCTTATGAGGATACTAATCCTAATGGATCAGTATCCTACCTCTGTGACCCCATTTAACCTTCATTTCTTCCTCTGGAGGCCTCGCCTCCAAATAGTCATGTTGGGGATTAGGGCTGAAACATTTGAATTTGGTGACATTGGGGAGGAGAAAAAATTCAGCCATACCACCAGGTCATTTTAATATGCAGCCTTTATTTTGTGTCAATAGAAGAAGATTGAGGGGGCCTTTGCTGTCAGCACCGTTTGGAGGAGCGCTGTAAACTTCAGAGACCCCACTCCCTCCAACTTAATGCTTCTCCAGTCCTTGCATGTGAGCATGTCCTCAGAGACTAAGAGGAATGTCAGAATTCCAGCCTTCAATCCATTTTCCAAAAAAGCAGGAAAAGGAAGAGGAGTCAAATCATCATTGTGCCGCAGTTAACTGGAATGAATCAGTGTCATCTAGCTGAGAGCAAGGTTGGGAAATGTATACTGGCACGGTGTGCTTCACACAGCTAAAACTGAGTCCTTGATTTGTGGGAAACAAGAACATGGATATTTGTGGGGTAGTCAGCTGTCTCAACCACAGCTGATCCCAGAGCCAGAGTTAATCAGCACAGGCCTGAGGCTACAGACCCTGAACACACCCATTCATCTTCCCACTGTCTTAGGGAAATGGGCCCCAGCATTGGAAAGCAGCTGATGGACTTGGGCAGTAAATGTGAAATAAAAGTTCTGTTCCTGTCTCTTGGGTTGTTGCATCAACAAGAGGAGATTTTATGGACAATAAAGTGCGGTCATGGGAACCAGTGGGTTTTGGAATAAACAGATGCCTTTACGATCACAGCTGGGACCTGCTTTCAGTGCTTACCTTACTGACATTTTGCTAGCATTTGACACAAACGATCACCCCTTTCTTAAACATGCTCTGTGGGAGAATCCTGGTTTTTCTTCTTCTTTTTTTCTCTTTTGCTGCTTAGGATTGGAATTTCTCAAGTTTGGTCTGAGACGCTATCCCTCCCTCCCTCCCCTTCTATATTCTCTTTCCTTGCAATCGTGTCCAAGGCTTGCTTAATGGCTACTTATTTATGGGTGGTTTCAACTTCAGATCTCTTGCTCAGACCTCCTCTGAACTTGAGATCCACTCTTACAGTTGTCGACCTCGCAGTATAAGTGCAGCCTTCCCCAAACTGCCTTCCCAGCTCATCAGGTCTTGTCAGCTACGCCCTTGTAGTGACTGACTCTGAGCCCTCCACCCTCTGCTCTGGCCAGCAACTTGGAAGTTTTATTTTTTCCTTTAATTTAAAAATGACCATGAAAACTAAAATTTTAGGACTTTACTAAATTTACAAGAACATAATTTCCCACACCATAAAATCTACCCGCTATAGCTATACAGTCAACTATTTTTAGTAAATTTATAGAATTGTGCAACTTGAACTTGCCTCCCACAAAAAGTTCCCCCTAGCCAGTCTGTAGTTGGTTTTGCTCCCCCTCCTCAGTTCTAGACAGCCCCTCATCTGCTTTTTATTTCTAGAATTTTCCTTTCTGGACATATCATGTAAGTGAATTCATACACCAATTCCCTTCCTGGACATTTCATACAAATGAAATCATACCAAGAGCAAGAGCTGAGACCTGTCCAAGCAGGAGTGAACTGGGCTTCCAGAATACTGCCTGTCCCCTTCTGAACTTATTTTTTGCTATAAGATGTCAAGATGTAAAGAATGATCTATAAAATTCTTTGATAGTTGGAATTGGACAATGCTCCACACACTCAAAGTTCCCTTTTCATTGGAACATAGAATTCTAAATTTTAAGATTAAACTTTTTGATTATATTGTTTTTGACTTATCCGTTTTTTTGGAAGCTGCATAGCTGTCAAATAGCTGTGCATGTTCTGGACAATAGGATTCTAAAGTTTCTCAGTCTGATAGTGTATTAACATTTTCATCTATTTGCTTCATGTATTTTTTGACCCTGTGTTTTTGCATATTTGCAGTTAAAACTTTTAATTAACGTAGTATTTTGATAGCTTAGAGCATAGCTTTAAAACTACCTTAACTGGCATAAGATTTACCTCTATGATTTCTTCTTTGTAATGTCTTGAGCAACAACTTTTTAATCTTGCTGCACTTGAAGTTTTTTCATCTGTAGAAAGAGGTTGCGATCACTTTCAATTCCTAGGAAGTCTTGGTTGTATAAATGACTTACTACAGTTAGCACAGGATGAGCTGGGGGTGGGTGTATCAGTTTGGGATGTATTTTCCTTTACCTTAGTAATACTGGGGCCCTCCCTGCTGACCCTTAGTTCTTACTTTCAAAGGCAAATACATCAGAGTTCTCAGAAAAATTACCTCTTTGGAGCTACCAATTTCACAAAGAGAAGGTGTCTGCCCATTTCAGGTGGACATCTAACACCTTCATCTGTGTGGCTTCCTCAGCTGCTCATACTCAAAACCTTGAAGTTTCTGACTTGGAAGAGAAGGTTAGACCTCCCACAATCTCCCTCATGTTAAAACTTCCTGGAGAGAGTATCTGGGTCTCAGTGTCAAAACGTTGCAACAAGTTCCCAGACCCAGCAGCTGCAGGCAACCTTAACTCTCACCAAGCATACAAGTTCACAGTCTTCTTAACTCTTGGAGTTGGCAACAGTGATTGGGGAAGTGGGTGTGTCCTTCCATCTCAGTGAGCTACTACCCAGAGGCCAGAGAGTTCCACCACTGCCATGCCTACCCTTACCCATATATAGAGAGCGATTCTGCCACACACCATGGGGTATTAAACTGTAAGCAATCATCATCAATCAGGTCACAGATATGCTGTTATGAGTGTCACCTCAATACTTGATTCACCATTAAACATGTCACCATTAAAAACTGTCACTCTAGAGTTCACTTTCAACTTTAGCTGAAATGATGGTGTCTTTGTCAGGAGCACCCTATCTTGCAAAATTCCTGTTCAAATTAAGGTTTTCTGCATTACTTCCCCCCACCTTCATAACTCTTGTCATTTGGTTGTCACTTTTCCCTGTTGGTAATAAACCTCTCTCCCAGGGCCCAGACTCCCCTCGCTATCCTGACATCTGTCTGATGGTGGCTGGTGTGCTCCAGGTCCCACTCTCTACCCCTCCCAAAGTAAGGATGCTTTGACTTTCAGATCCTAAAGTTGAACCTAAACGAAGTTGTCAAGCATCTGGGGGTGGGGGCACATTAAAAGGCTGCAGATGGGTTCAAATGACTCTCAGATGCCAAACCTGGAAAGCAGTAGTGGGTAAGGACTGTTGCTGGGTGTGCATGTGGTATGACTTGCACGTGGATCAATGTGTATGGACAGCGTGTGACTGAGTTCAGAAGTGTGGATGTGAACATGTGAGCCTGATTGTATGTGTATGTGAGTGCAGGTGTGAGTACATATGTGCGCACATGCGCTTACGTGCTTACTTCTGTGTGCTTTGTAAAGCAGGGGGCTTTGTTCCAAGGACAGTGTTAGGCAATGGCTTGTCTTCAGCCCTCCAAGGAAGGGGCCTACTTTCCCCATTGTTGCCAACTTTGGATTTAGGCAAGGGTACCCCCCAAAAGCTGACTTGAGAAGAAATGAGATGGCTTTCTTCATGGGTTCATGTGCTTTTGCCTGTCATTCTTCCCTTCCTCCCAGCAGCACATTCTTTGGTTTGCTATCATAAAAAATAAAGTATGCTATCTCTGTATCTAATTAATTCCACCTACACATCAGTCAAGTTGCATACTAAAACTCAGGCACTCATTAAAATAAAACCTAGGAATTAGGTTTGTCTTCTTTCTCTAGAAGGAAAGACTGTTAAGAATGTCTGAGGATTTTATCTAGCTATTTCACTTGGTGTCATGAAGCCTAATCTAGAAATATGGTTAACTTTCCCATTGGAATGAAAGCTGTGACTTTCAGATACAGCTGCAAGCTCCCAGCAGCAGCACCTGACAGAGCTTCAACCTTGCAGGAGGCCAAATGTAATTTCTCTCCTCCCAGGGGATGTGACCAATAGGAATTGCCCTTCTTCATGCCAGGTGACAGTTCCTACCCATATGAGACTCAAACTAACTTCACTTTCAGAGATCAGCCTGAAAGAATATTTAGCCTATTGTAACTTAAAATCAGATATTCTGCCATCTAAATTATAAAAGAATTTTTAGCCATATTTAGAAAATGAGTGCATTTTTGATGACCTTTCTTAATGCACATGATTCAAACCTGTGCATTTGCATTTAAACTATTTTAGAAAGCAGTGACTTTTTTCCTTTGGAGACAGGAGGTTAGAATTGAGATGTCTTTTTGCAATAAGTAATGTGAAAAATGTGTCCCGTGCATAATGTGACATCAATTGGTTATTCTGCCATCCTTACTGGGGGAAGAAACCCAGAATTCAATTCATTTCTTTGTACTAGCTTCTGAGTAATGTCTCTTGCAAGTACATGGTGAGTTGTCTGAACAGGATGTGTTGGCGCAGCTCTAGGATTGAGAAAGGCTGATAAAGTCTTAATAGATAAATTAATAGGAGCAGTGAGATATAGATTACCCTGCCCCCCCCACCCCCCCATACACACGTTAAGAAAACAAAACTCCTCTTGGTTCCTTCCGGTAAAATGGCATGTATATTGATGTGGGGACGCCACAGCTCTGCCTGGCCTGGAGGCCACACGAAGTCCTGTCCTTTGAGCCAAGTTTCCTTCTCTGCACTTGGAGAGATTATTGCTCTTGATGCTCTGACTGCCAGGAGCAGCGTCTGCACAGCTACGGTCATGGTGACATTAAATATAGGTCACATTACGAACATCTGCTCCTACAGAGAAGGCTGGATCAGCACTGAAATAATTGGACTGCTGCTAGCTCAGACAGTCCTCCCATTGCAGCAGTTTGGTTTTATCCCACATCCAGGGGTAGACATGAAAATAGAAACATCAGAGTTTCTGGTGAAGCTGATAAGAGGAGGGCAGCTGCTGTAACAGATCCTGATCGTGGCCACCTTCTTAAGCTGAAGTCGTCTTCAGGTGGCAATCAGATGTGACTCTGGAGGCAGTGAAGGAAACCTGGCTCCTTCCCTCCTCTTTGTCTAGCTCTGTGACTCCCCAGCTGCCTTGCTGCTTGATGTCCATCCTAACCTGTGTGCTGGGGGGGCGGGGGGGTATTGGAAGAGACCAGAAACCAGGCCTGTGTGATTTCTGCTCGAATTCTATCTGAGACAGCTCAGTCAAATGGCTCCACCCGAATGGCAAGGAAATCTGGAATATATTCTGGCTGTGTCCCCTGGAAGAGGGCAGGGTTTTGGTGATGAGTTCCTCATTTAGGCCAGTGCTTCTCAAATTTGAGCTGCACTGGAATTACCTGGAAGCTTGATATGACACAGCTGTGTGCACTCTCCTCGCAGTATTTCCCATCAGGTCAGTCTTGGGTGGAACTCAAGAATGCAAATTTCAGACAGGCTCTCAGGGATGTCGGTTCTGCTGGGCTAGGAACCACACTCTGAGGCACAGCTTTGTGTCTTGATTTGTCCATGTGAGTCTTGAGAACTAGATGTATATCTTTGTTTTAGTGACCGAAGGGCTAATAGGGAAGGAAAGGATAAAATAGCCTGGGCCCAACCATTTGGATTGTTAAGAAAAGTAGAAGGTTGAGAGGAACTGAAGTTTTGGAGGATTGAGGCACCGGGTGCTCACAAGCTGGGGGCAGCTGGATCTGCCAGAGGGGTGTGCGCAGGTGCCTCGGTTGCCAGGCTGTCGGCAGCAGTAGTTCTGTTGGACCAGACAGGGTGGTAGTAAAGTAGCTGAGTGTCGGTACAGCTGTGGTGACGTGGAGCAGTGACAAGGGGGAAGTTTTGTGAGAATCAGAAGTGGTACTGGCTGCTGGGGTGAACCCAGCTCTTGGGCCTTGGACACGCATGAATGGGAGTGGGCTCTTAAGTCCTTGGAGTCCTAGCTCTAAAATGGGGAGAAAAATGTGTGTCTGAAAGGTGGTTGTGAGATTGAGTTAGGTTGGAGGCTTGTAAATGCTTTGGTTTGTGCAGCGTAAAGGTTCGCGTCCTTCATTAAGTGGCTACACCAGTATGTGTGTCCTAGCAACTGAGCCGCCTCTGAAAAAACTAGTAAACATAGGTGGAAAGAAACATAGGTTTCTTCCTTTAATAACTGGAGTCACTTCATGGTAAGATGTATGTGCCGTGGGCTCTGTATGGCTTCTCAAATCCTGTAGTTCTGTCGGGCTTTGTGGCTCTTTTCCTGCTCCCCATTGATGGTGTTCTTCATCCCAGCACCTGCTGAAAGCATGGCTTTGCTGCGACACCATGTCACGGCAAGGACGGTGATACAATCCAATAGCCATTTGTGAAAGCTGGGAAAGACCGAGTGGGTAGTAGTTAAGATATCTGGCCCATGCCAACTTTGACCTGTATCCCTCAAAAAACGTAAAACTTCTATTCTGTAGTAGTGTCTCTGAGGTCCCAGGCATGAGTCAGGTGCATTGCCATCTACATTGGAAACCAGACTTCAGTTTTGTCTGACTGATGACCTGATGACCAGTTAGGGATCATCTGATCGCCACCAGTGTCAGGCACTGGGTAGGAAACTCGAAAGGAGCATGGACTCTAGTAGGAAAACTACACACTGAGTCTGAGGGGCCTGCTATGTAGATGCCCAGCAGGTTGATGCCATGAAGAACGATTTCAGGGACCGTTTAACCTGGTCTGGAGAAGGCTTCTTCCACTTGGTGATAATTGAGTTGTTTCTGATGGCTGAGGACTTAATGTGGAATGCGATTTTATAGTATTCTGGGTTTTATTGTATTTTATAAATACTATAGTACTTAAATAAATAAATACTGTAGTATAGATTTTATAGTATTCTGGGCTCAAACTTGGTTTCTTTCTGCCTCTCAACGGTTCTGTAGTTGAGCCATATGAGTGGTCGTGGTACCTGTGTTGGCTACAGTCGAATGTGAAGTAAATCCATGGACCATGCAGTTGGGCATTGAATAACTGCTCCAGACAGGGAACAGCCAGCACGAGCAAAGGTCCTGTGGTAGCAGACAACGTGATGAATAAGAGAAGAAATGAGGGTGGGTGGAGCAGGAAGTGAGAATATGGAAAAGCCAGCAGGGGCCTTGTTGAGCCTCTAGGCCACGGGAAGAATTTCAGTTTCAGATATAGACATTTTCAGGACTCTGGGGGAGAAGGGTCAGCTGTTTAGACTACTCCATAGGTGATAGACTATGAATATATAAACAGGCAGGAATTTGACTCTTAACCTTAGTTTGATTTAGGCCGTTTATAGTTTTCTTTTATCCTGAAAGTAGAGCCCCATGGCATATCGGCTTCCCAGAGCAGAGGGAATTCTCACCTCTGAGTGTGAAAACTGGCACAAAGAGCCTGTTGGAGTGAACCCCTGTGGTGGCATAAGCTCCCCTAGTTTCCTGACCCCCAAGCCTCAGGTTCCCATTCTTTTTTTTTTTTTGAGACAAGGTGTTGCTGTGTTGCCCAGGGTAATCCCGATCCCACGGACTAAAGAGATCCCCAGCCTCCCAGATAGCTGGGATTACAGGCAGCCACCAGCACACCTGACTGCTTTTTCGAGACCAGGTCTTGCTATGTTGCCTGGGGTAGTCTCGAACCCGCGAATTCAAGTGATCCCTGGCCTCTTTGCCTCCCAGTGTTTGGATTACAGATGTGCGCCACCACTCCTGAACACATGGTACCCATTCTGTTGGCAGCAAGTTCAGGTCCAGCTTGCTGCTACCTGGGTGTGCAGGGGCCCCTCTTAGAGGCTTTGTGAATCTCACCTGCACTTGTGAGGTCATGTGGAACTTGTCATCATCTAGTGTCCCGCTGCAGCTATTTCGCCTTGCTGCGGTTTACTGTGCTGTTGACCTCCAGGTGAAGAAGTGATGGCCTTGCCCCAAATCCTGGCCCTTCCTCAGAGCAGCCTGTGAACCTGGCCCTTCCTCAAAGCAGCCTGCTTCTAGTTCCATCCTGACTTAGCCAAGTCCTCTCTCCCTTTTTGGGTGGTTCTGGGGGTGACTTCATTGAACACCTGGGAGGGACTTAGTTTCTTGCTTCCTGGTTTGAACCATTTGAGGATAAAGATTCCTTTGCTGTGAGTAGTGGGCTGGGGAAATACTGATGTACTGTGTTTCCCTCCACAGGTACTTTGTGCTGGATTTTGAGGCTGGCATCCTGCAGTATTTCGTGAACGAGCAGAGCAAACTCCAGAAGCCCCGAGGAGCCCTGTCTTTATCGGGAGCCATCGTGTCCCTGAGCGATGAGGCTCCCCACATGCTGGTCGTGTACTCTGCTAATGGGGAGATGTATAAATTGAGAGGTACTTTCTTCTGCTAGTTTTTCAGACCGGTCCTGTGCGTTACATGCATAGTTACCATGGTGACAGCTGGGGTGGAGTTTAATCACCTCTAGCAGTTTGCTGTGTTTGAGGTCTCTGCTGACTGACAGTTGTTGCCTCTCTTACCTCTGGGGTGGGAACATGGAACTGACATTAGGAATTGCTTGTCCTAATTTACTGAGGAAGTAAGGACAAAGGAAAGGTGAGTGACTGTGAAGCCATGGAGCCTTAAGACTTCTGAAGATTTTTAGTATTTGCCCAGTATGTGTGACCTTACGATCCGGGTCTTCACTGCAGTGCTCTGTGGGGCTGTGCTGTAAGCACAGAGCACACCTTGTAAGGGTCATGGTGCTCCCTCTCCCTCACCCTGGTTTCTCTAGGACCTTCTTCTACTGAAGGAAGTCATCATGTATGTTTTATTCAGTCTGTAGGAGTATTAAAGGCTGGTGAGAAGTCAACTGGTGTTCATTTCCTTTTGTATGCATCCTCCTTTTCTCCTTGCTTCTGGATGACTGAGGTTGCTCAGTCTTCCTGTCTGTGCAGATAACGCAGCTTGGGGGTGGGGGGTGCCCAGCACTTAACCAAAAGTATATTCCCTGTCAACCCCGAGGCACAGCATTCACACAGGTTTTTAAAAATGTCAGACTTGACAGTGAGTGTACAGCTTGATAGCTCATTCTTTCAGGATGGTCCTGTGATTGTATTGTGGTGGTTCTTTTGTCAACTTTCCTCCAATGAAATCACAAAACAATAAAAATTCTAAACACATGGGGGGAGGGGGGAGGAAGAAGGCGGTTGCTCTGTGTTAAGGCCTCAGAAAAGATAGCCTGTATTGTGTTGGGGTGGCCAATAATTCTGCCCTCTTCCATAGCATTTTTCTTTGATCTAATAAAGGGTGAATACAAAGAAAATTCCCTCTAGGCCCCATGGAACAGACCGAGATAGGTCACACCCTTACCCAGTTTTCATTGTTCTATCTCTAAGTTTTACTACGAGAAGATGGAATAAACTGGTGTTTCTATACTACCCACATACAGGTTGTATTTCAGAATCTATAAAACAATCCCAAAACCTATGAAATAAAAATGCCTATAGATAAAGAAGTAAGTTTTTCAGTTTTGGGGAAATGTGCTAAGATTCATGTTCTCTTCTGAGATTCATGCAGTGTGCACTCCAGCCGGCTAGATTTATATGGTCCTTGGTTTCACTTTGCTGTTTATTGCTTAATAAATTGTCAGAGCAGAAACAATAGCAGGTGAAAAACTTAATGGCCTCCCCCTCCCCAGCCTGTGGTTTATAAAATGACGCAAAGCCATCCAGAAGTAAAACCCAACTCCTTTCACAATTGAACTATCTCATTTTGCCTTCAAGTTATTATTCTCTGATTATTAAACCCCAGAGTTGTTTTTTTTTTCCTAAAGGGTATTTTAAAAGCAAATATAAAAGTTGTATTGCCTGCATGAAATAACCACAGAGTCTAAATTTATCTTAAACCTAGCAACAGTAGGAAGGAGCAGGATAAATGTCTGCATCTTTAGTGCTGATGTGGTTCTTCCCACAGGACATGGGTGTGAGTTCACCATTTCACATTTTACCTCCATGAAGAGTTGCATCTTGATATCCTTAGGGGTACCCGAGCCTTTGGATATGGCCACAAATTAATAATTTAAGTTTCCTAAGGGAGAAGCTCACCTGATCTTAAACTGGCTTGCAGCCCTAACGTTCTTTAAGTTCAAGTTGAAGTTTATTGAAAAATGACAGTTACGTCCATTTTCATAAGCAATTAAAATTTCCAGGGGGATTCATTTTGTTTTCCTCATAGTCAACACTTAATGCACTTAATATATTAAAATATGTTAGTTACTTATGCAATTCAATTGATTAAATTTTATTAGAATCTGTTACCAGAATTATTTTAAGAAAATAATTTTGTATTTGAGTGATGGGGCATTATGACTATGCAATTGACAATGTCTTTTCTGGGGAAATTTGAGCATCTCTGATGGCAGCATTTGGCATCTTGTTCTATTTAATCATAATATGAATCCTTGAACACACAATAAGATGGACATTCAAGTGCATGCTTATTTTGTAAATGCTACTAACAGTGCAACCCAACCCTGACAGATAACAAAAGGTCCTAGAAAAACTGTACTTTGATTTTCATATTAGTCACATCTGGTAGAGGTATTTAAAAATAATCATGTTTTTGGGGCAGGGGGGAGGGTTGGAAAAAAATAAAAAATCATGTTTTCTCTGCTGCCTTTTTAAAGTAGAAATGACTTTTTTTTTTTTTTTGAAGATGAGGTTAAAAGGCAGAACTGTCCTAACAGGCATTGCAGAATAAATATTAAATGTTATTTAAGAGGGAATTTTCTGTTCTGATTTGGTGTAATTTGTGTGTGTGTAAGTATAGGGAATTTGAGAATATTATCAGCTGTATTTGCTTTTCCCTGCTTTTTCTCTTGTACCCCTCACTCCCCGGCATCCCCACCCACTTAGGCAGTGTAGAAATAATTTGGATGTGTTTTGGAACAATTTTTGCAAGTGTTTTTCTCTGTTCTAGCTGCTGATGCAAAAGAGAGACAGTTTTGGGTGACTCAGCTTCGAGCTTGTGCCAAATACCACATGGAAACGAATTCTAAGGTAAGTAATCCCTGGGGAAGCCTGGAGGCGTTGGGATAACTGGCTGGCTGCTCTTCTGCCTACTTACCTTTGTTTCTTTGAGGAAGCTGGGTTTCCTGTAAGCTCCTGAGTTTTGTCCATCACGATGGAACTTACACTTGTCTGGTTGCATTTAAAGTTAAGAGGAAAATGGTGGGAGTTGCTTGTAGTTACAATGAAGAAGCTTGTGGACACTTTATTGGAACTGATTCTGAAAAGCATTTCTGTTGCTCTCTGAGTTGTCAGTTTAAGCAGCTGTTATTTGGTCAATTGATGATTTTATTGTGGAGACAGAGTAGTCAGATTCACTGCTGAAGAAGACTGTTGGCTCTGTTCCTTAAACAAAACCTGGACCCCAAATTGACTTTGTACTCAGCAAGGATCTCCTGCATTCTGAATTTGTGATAATGTTCTCCGGTAATTTAGCATCCATGTATGAATTACTTTCTCAGTATTCAGTGTGAGATCTTGGCTGAGATGTGTGGAAAGTAGTATGTAAGCATTATCATGGATTTTCTGGAGGATTTTTTTTTTATCATAATATAGGAAGTAAGTGCAAAATTTTTACAGGGCAGTTAATATTTGTTAAAAATGTTCAAGCAAATATTAACAACAAGTTAATATTATGTTTCCTTTCAGATCATTAGTTCAAACTCACTCTGTCTGGCTGCAGTTTTACCTATATTCCATGTATCTGATAGAAAGACCCACTAATTTACTCCAGCCTGCCTGCTGTCTTGCTAAGGGTTGTGGGAATTGCCTTCTTTAATTAAACTTCCTGTTCTGCCACCAACTGTAACCTGAAATGAGTTTCACAGTGATTTTGTTCATTGCTTTTCTATCTAGAGATACTTTTCTTTCCCATGATTTGCTTACTATAGTCATGTTCACAGTAATTCTACATCCGACATGCCCAGAACAGAATCTGGATAACTGAAGGTGTGACCCTGCTTCTAAAACTGTTTCCTCCTTTAGATTTTTCAGGATTTATAGTAGCACTTCCAGACATTTCATCAATATTCTGCAAGTGCCTGGGACAGTTTATATCTGTGTGTATAAACAAACACACACCTTCCTTTTTACTTTGTATAATACAACAAAGGAATAAAATGAAAGGGACACCTGTTCCTCATATTGCTTATTGGAGATGCTTGCTCCTAACTGATCTTGGATGTCATCTTGCTAAGTTTAGTCCTGGTAGTGTGATTGTGAATACAGCTGTATGTCTGCATCTATTTTTACACAAACGGAACCATTTAATGCATACTGTTTTTCTTTTTTTTCCTTACCTTTTTAAAAAACTTAATAGCTTGTTTTGGAAATCTTTTCCTACTAGACACAGGGATTAACTACACTCTTAACATTATTGGCTGGTTTCTGATAAGTGGATGTTAGTGCTTTACAGTCCTCTACAGATGGACATTTGGTTTGCATGATGTGTAATGAACATATCTGTTCATAGAGCTTTCTGTACCTCTCAGTGTATGTGTGCAAATTTCTACCTGTGGAATGGCTGGGTTGTAGAGTATATGTCTTTAAATTTTCATAGATATGGCCCAAATGTCTTCTGAAAAGTTGTCCTGATTTGTAATCCCACTGATTCTGAGTGTGAGTGTGCTGACTCTCTTGTTCTTGTTAACATTTGGTGTTTGATTGCCTGTGGAGAAAAATAACCCTGCTATTTTTACTTTCACTGTAAAAATCTTGACTGGACTGAGTGTTTTTTCAGTTGTTTATTGGCTACTTGTATTTCTTTGTTACCTGCCCATTTTTCTGTTGAGTTCATCTTATTTTTCTTGACATGTATATAATGTGTGGATTCAGTTTATTTCTTTTCTTACCTATAATTTGTACCATGGAAATTTTCACCCAGTAGGCCATTTACATTCTGACTTTGAGCACATTACTATGTAGAATATTTAATTTTTGTAGTCAAATTTATGAATATTTTTATTTTTGGTTTTTGATGTATATCCCATGTAGGCAGGGTTTTTCTGTGCCAAAATTCTGAAAACATTCTTCAGTGTTTTCTTCCAGTGAATTTATAGCTCAGTGATGTTTAAATCATTGATTCATCTGGAGTTTATTTGGGGAGTAAGAATTGAAGGATTGAAACTAAAGGTTGACATGCACTGGTGTTTTGATGAGTCACCAGAGGAAAGGGAAGAGAAAGAGGCCCTAATGTAGCAAGAAGCAGGACAACTTACAGATTAGGAAAAATTGATATCCTGAAATATTTACTAGTTTTCAGAATAAAGAATGTTTTAATATTAGAATTAAAATAATTTTGATGTGACCTGTTGGACTACATATTTGGGAAATGGAGGCAAGATTGCTATCATCTCTAATTTATAGCACAGCCACCATGACCGGTTAGAGAAATGCTTTTTAAATTGTGAACACATTATTCAGCAGAAGCAACATGATGTCCCAGGGTTGCTGACACAGAAATCAGTAATGAAGATGAAGTTAAGACGTCAGTGAATGTAAACCTGGTGTCCAGTTACCTGTGGGATGACTGCTTCATTTGCATCATAGTGGTACAGGCCAAGTCTTCTCTCCACAGTGTTGGTTTGTGTTATTCCTCAGCAAGTCAGATCCCTTCCCAGTAGATTGTGGGAAATAGTCTGCCCACAGAGGCCGTTCAAAAACTTTTTTTTTTTCTTTATTGACTATGTTGGTTTAGAACATGTGCCTGTTTTAGGGACGTGGTTCATACCTCTTCAAAAGTGCTACCACACCACACCCATCGCTGAAAATCTTCCCCCATAGTTCATTGGATCTTTTCCACCCTTTACTTCTACTGCCTACCCACCTATGCTAGCTTCCAAGGATTTGGTAGGTTCCCAGGATTTGGTTAAAACTTAGATTTATTACAGTATCTTCACATAAAGTAAAAGGAATGAGCTTTAAGTGTAAAACTCATGAAGTTTCTTTCTGTTTTAATTGGAGAAACACTGGAATGTATAATGCATGTGGGCATCATTTAAAGGTGGGAGGAGACTGACCCATGGACTGTGGTGGGACACTGTTGGTACCCTTGGTGATGGGGTGCTCTGAAGAGGCGTGACTCTGCACTGCTAGAACCCATGCAATGTTCTAAATCAGTGTACAGCAATACTTTTTTTTTTTTAAGATAGAAAGATGGAAACTAATGGGTGTATGTACAATACCGAGTTCACTGCTAAAAGCTCAATCCTGTCCTTCACTGTTGTCCTCTTTGTCCCAGTTTACTGACCCCATTTCCCCCTTCCCTTTTGGTGACCCCTAATTGGTCTTAGAGTCCAAAAGTCTATTTTCTGTTTTACTTAGTTCATCTGTTTTCTCTACATGTCACACATGAGTGAAATCCCAGTGGATATTGTGCACATCCTCCTAAACCCGCCATCCTTTTAAGCCTTTTTTCTGTACCTACAGAAGTGCAGAAATCATACCAGCTGCCTTCCTGAGCAGTTTCCCTTTCTGTGGAGATGGACCCTGAGGCCAGGCCTCACATGCTGATTGGGGGGGGGGGGGGTTTAATCTTTAATCTGATTGTATGAGATTGTACATAATTGGTGGCCGTTTCTCAGAATGTCTCTGGGATTGCCATTGTGTTTTATTTTCCACTCAGTTGCTTGTCTTTCCCTCTCAGTCACTTCTCACCCTTAATTCCCTGTCCCTGTTGAGATACAACAGGGAAGTTGGGAGAATAAAGGGATATCTTTGCTGATGATTTACTTATCTAACAATATAGCATTTTTTTTTTAATGGAGAAGACTGAGTAAGAAAATGCAGCTATTGGGGCATTTGAAATCGTTCATAATACTCATTTCTCTGGTTTCTGGGCCCTAGACCTGGCTCCACCTTTGTATTTGCTACGTTGGACTCTGATGGTCTGACTCCTGGTCTGACTCCTCCTGCACTTGATCCTGTGCTGCTTGGGAGGAAACACTTGATGACTATGATCATCCAGGAGAACAGTGAGGAGCCAAAGATCCTAGTTAGATCGGATTCATGGGTGTCTACTGCTCCTTGTCCTTGCTAGATAATTGTGAATTAAAATGCAAATCTGAGGATACAGTCTTACGCAGATTTGGTCATGGAGGAATAAGATTGTCTAATACAGGATTTTAAATTCATTATAAGTCTTTGGAGGTCTTGGCTGTGCAGCAAAAGCTGCTGAGTTTCAGGATCGTAGAATATAAATATTCATGCCAGAAGCTGCCCAACTCGCAAGTACTTCCTCCACCCCTAGAATCATAGTTGGCATATTAATTCATCCCAGGCTTTGTGACATTGGAGCACTGTCTCCTCCATGGTGATCCTGGGGTGCCTTGTCCCCATGAATGGGGTGTGGCTTTGAGGAAGCTGATACCCAGGGAGGACCTGCTCATGTTTGCACAACCTGCCTGGGACAGCTGACACCTGAGATGAGGTACCTCACTCTCCCTGCATTTGCCATGACATAATCCCCAAGTACGGAGAGTGTCAGCCAGGACTTGGGCAGTGAGGAAGCCAGGACTTGGGCAGTGAGGAAGGAGTGACGGGGCTGGCTCCTTGTTGTCTCTGACCTGGGAGCACTTGCTCTGTGGGTGCTGTCTGTTCCTAGCTCTGTGCTTGGCTGAGCGCTGGAATGGCTGAGTTGGGAGCCCAGCTGGTGACCCCCACCCCTAGCGGCTGCTGCTTCAAGTGCAGGTGCCCTTGTTTGAGGACATTCCTAGACTTTATTTGAGGAGTTGTGGGGGAGTTGTGGCTTGCTTCTGAGAATCAGAAGCCTTGTCTGTTGTGGGGGAGGTAGCTGGGGAATTCTCTCCGACTGTTAAATCCACAGTCAAATGTGAAGAGTGAGGGTTGAAGCTACTGCTTGATTGTTCTGCCAGCAGCGTAGGATTTGCATGGTGAAAGTCTACAGCTTTCCCGACTCTGCTGCCCCGTGTGTGAGTCAGAGGGCTCAGAGAGGTGCTTTATGCTTGGCTGGGATGCATCGCAGTGGGAAGCATCTGCTTGCTGACACTACCCTGTGACATCTGTGGAGTCTGAAACCACAAGTGTCCAGGGTCCTCAGCTGTCATCCAAGCCGGTGTCCTGACCCCACCTCATCCCACTATTTACATAAAAATGCACACCAGAATATTTATGTCCGTGTGAAGAAATAGGTTGATTTTTCTCAAAACAACATCCAATTTTATTCACCCGGAAATGCACTCTGCTGCTCACGTGTTGACTGAATGCAAGAATTTTTTTTTTTTTTTGGCTGGGGGAGGTAATCTGACAAATGACCGTGAATTCCTCTCTTCAGACTAATCAAATTCAAAACTTCGTTGAATAATTTGCAATAACTGAGGATTAATAGAATGATTAAAAAGTGGAAAAGGATTCCAGACTTCCTTTGTTCCACTTGTCTGAAAACAGTATGGAGAGAAAAGGACAAAAGGTAGGCTCTGAAATTGTTCTGTCCACCGTGGAGGAATTACATGAGGTTATTTAAATTCATTGAAATTAATTGAAATTTAAAATTCAGTTTCTCAGATCCCTTTCAAGTGCCCAGAACCACATTCTGCCGATGGCTGCCATGTTGGAGAGCAGAGCTAGAGAACATTTCCATTACAGTCCTGTTGGCTAGGGCTGACGATGTGTCCATGAACACATCATGGTTCCTAACATCTGAACTAACATACCGTTGTCTGGTATAACATCCTTTTCTGCTATGGACAGTCATAAAAATGTTGAAAGATACTCCCTCCGCCCTTTTCTGCCCTCCGATCAGTTCTAGTATGCCTTTTGACCTTGTCTTTAATCTCTTCCTCATTCTCACGAGGTTGTTGACCAAGGAAACCTCTAGTATGGCTTTTAAAGAGGAGCAGAGGAGCCAGGGAAGGCTGATGCAGCCTCTTCTAACACCTCACTTCCCGAGATGAAACCCCACTCTTCTCCCATCGTAGTTCAGACCCCGTCTCCACCTCCTGCACTGTGAATTTTGAACACAATATTCCCTGGGCACCTCTTGCCTGTGGCCATGTTTTGTCTGCTAGGAATGCCTTTCCTCTTTGTTCTTCACATGACAAGTCTCCTTGTGGTGTTCAAGGTTCATCTGCTTCTGCGGTGCCTTGCTGAGCTGTTGGATGATACTGTAGCTTCTCTCTTCTGTGTTTCTGTTTATACCAACACTCCCCACATGTACCAGTGTTTACAGTGCCTCTCACTGTGTGTGAACACGCACATGGACGAATGTACATGTATCCTCACAGGACTTTGGGACAATCACAGTTGTATCCTCCATACCTGATACTGTGACAATAGTGAGGTAAACCCCCAAGTGTGTTTTAAGTCCTGTATCCACCTTCCTCACCTGTCCCCATTAATAATAGTAACACTGGTAGTGGTGGTTTTGAACTTGTGGTGACTTGAATATAGTTTAAGGAACCCATTTCTTTTCCTAAAATAAATTGAACAGACTCCTTAAAAAATTTTTTTTGTGTTTTATGTTGTGTCAAGTTTTGAGGATTCTTTACGTAGTTGAAGAGATGCATAGATGCGTTTCCCTAATGATTGATGATGTTGAACATCTTTGTGTACTTAATGGTCATACCTCTATATAGATACATTTTGAGAATGTGTATTTAAATGATTTTTTGAGTTGTGAGAATTCTTTATATACCATGGATACTAGAACCTTATTAAATATATGATCTACAAATATTTTCTCTGATGCTGTGACTTGGCTTTTCACTTTTGTTATCTTTTTTGAAATAAGCAAAGTGTTGGAGAATGAGTGTCTGGTATTGTGCATGAAATAGAGAATTGGAGTTTAAGAACCCTGCTTTCAGAAGGAAGGAAGGAAGGAAGGAAGGTTATGATACAACATTGCTTCAATTTTTTTAAGTTATAGTAAAAAGAAAAATCAAACATTTCTCAAAAATTGACTAGCTGATTTTTTTTTTCAAAAGATATAGATCTAGTCAAGGTATACTGCCATAACCACCAGCACACATGCAGATAGGAAATTAATGGCTAAGTGAGGTGTCGCCATAGCAAAAGGCTAAAATAGTTGCTTGATCTGTAATGGACAGGTGACAGGTGGTGATGATGGTGTCACTGCAGGCTGGATAAAGGACAGCCAATGTTATACAATGACAGACATCTGTTAAATCTATTAGTTGTTCCACCTTCAGAGATAAATACCATACCCAGAGGTAAAACAAGAGCTCCAGAAGAAGAAATTGGAAGCTAGAATGTTAGTTATGTGTATGGAGTAAATGTTCAGTAAAACTTCGCAGCCAGATTAAAATGTTCTATGAATAAAAATAAAAATGAAGTATCTGGTAAATTCTTCTAATTGGATAAAAGAATTTTGAGTGTAAATTCCCATTAAATCAAAGGAATGAGAGAGTTATACAAGTGAAAAAGCAAAGAAAGAGATGTTCCAGGAATTATACCTCAAAAAAGAATTGACAGGTAAGTTTACTATGTTTAGAGAGAGAGAGAGCTCAAC
>PVHY01015271.1:0-17996 GCA_004024945.1 Uropsilus gracilis
AAAATAAAATCTTGCGTCTTGGATTTATATTTGCATGAAAAGTCACAGCTCCTGAAACATGTCTTCCTTCCTTCTGTTCTAGTTTGCTTCTTGATAAGCGGCTACGGTCAGAGTGCAAGAATCAGGGGGCTACGATCCACCTCCCACCCTCTAACCGCTACGAGACACTGCTCAAGCAGAGGCATGTGCAGGTAAGCCACCAGGAGCCAGCTTTGCAACAAGGAAGTTCCTCGAGGCTCACTGGGTTTTCACGTAAATTGTGTGTTCAATGGAGTATTATTTAGCAACCAAAAAAGACAAATGTGGTGCATTGGGGATAACATGGATGGAACTAGAAGGAATCATGCTTGCAGAAATAAGCCAGGAAGAAAAGAACAAAAAACAGATGGTTTCACTTACAGGTGTAATATAGGGGAAACATTAAGAAAAAGTCAAAACTAACAAGCCAACAACAGAACAAAAAAATCCAGCTAGGGAAGGGAGGGAGGAGTTAGGGAGAAATCAGGGAAAGAATGAACACAAATGATCAGGATGATGGTACACGGTAATATGCTGGTGGGAGAACCCTGGGGAATACAAAGATGTAAAATACACACACACACACACACACATATATATATATATTATATATTATATATATATAATAAATTATATTATGTATATTATGTAAAATAATATGAATATGTTTCTATATTTATATATAATATATACTTATATAAATATAATTTATATATAATATATACTTATATAAATATAATTTATATATAATATATATTTATATATAATATATATAATATATACTTATATATAATATATACTTATATAAATATAAATATAATATATAATACTATATATACCTATAATGAATATATATAAATTTTATATATACAAAAGATATATATAAATTTTATATATATAGAATTTAAATATATAATGTCACTACATATTAAAATTTATATATAAATTACATATATGCATATAAACATAAATATATATTTTACATCATTGTAAATATGCATGTGTATTTGTATATCTTTGTACACATAAATATGTAAATAATAAAAATAAATGAATGAAAAAATAATGTATTCTGTGTGTTATACAGGTGTGGAAATATCCTTAAGCTTTTAAAGTTCATTTCCACCAAATAACCTGATGCCTGCAGTGGCCTGGGCCTGCCCTGCCTGGGCCCCAAAGCACTTTGCTTCTCTCCCGGAGCTCACAAGTTAGAACTTATAAAGAAAACAGTCAAGAATCGCTTGGCCACAGAGTATCCAATAAAGATTTCTCTTGGCCAACACAAAGCATAATGAAAAAAATCACAATACTTGTTTTTTGTTTTTCTGAAAAAACTTGCAAACTATTAGGAGAATTTGTAATATAGGGAAAATTTTGGATAATTCTACCAGCCATTTCCAGATAACTGCCACTGACATTTTGTGGCATTTTTTTCATTTGTTCTTATCTTTCTGTTGATGAAGTGATATTGAAACTGAGCTACCTTGTTGCATCATGACAGAGAGAAGGAGTGATTTTCTCTTATTCACCCCTGTAACTTGTGGGCTTGTCTGGGTGAGGCTGATGTATTTGTGGGAGATGGGGTTGGAAATTGCAGGGGTGATGACAAAGCTTGAATCTCTAAGGTCTCTGGTAGGTTTCTACTGGTGATGTAAGTGTAAATTAGGTGCAAAGAATGCTGCAAAATTCTGTACTTAAAGGTTTTGATTCCAGGAAAAAAAGAGTATTTAGTCATGTGTGACATCTAGAAATATGTAAAAGTTTATGGGCATATTTACATTTATTCTGTGTCCTCCTAGAATACATTTTATTTGATCATTTGGAGTTGGTTTCTGGGAAATACATTCATTTGTCTGTACTTCTATAGCGTTTCACCTATTTGTTTGTTGTTGTTCACCCTCCCCCAGCTCCTCGGCAGATCCATAGACCTCAATCGTCTGATTACTCAACGTGTCTCAGCAGCTATGTATAAGTCTCTGGAACTGGCAATTGGACGCTTTGAAAGTGAAGACCTGACATCAATCGTTGTAAGTGCTCTCCCTGTTAGTCAGACTTAGCAGATTTGGGGCACACTGATTGCAGGACTAGAGCTAATACTACTTTTGTCTTTATTAATAACTTGAACAAATGGTTTGTGTCATTCTTGCACAAAGCTAAATAAACATGCACCAGTTGAGCTTGACCTACATCTTTGCTATCTTGGGCATCTTTATTACTCTCTGTTCTTCGTAGTCACAATTCTAATTGACCTCAACAGATAATCCCAATCTTGCATCATTTGTACCTAATTATGGCAAAAGACAAGGCTAATGAACGAAATCAAAAAAGAAATGACATGAAAAGTAATTTGAGAAAAATGGTGTTGAAGACAATGAAGATGCAAACATGCATATCATCTCTCTGCCAAAAGAAGAAAGTCAGCATAATGGATGAAATAAATATTCAAAATTGTATTTTAAGAAAATATTAGCAAAATAAAAGACCTGGCCGGGCACGGTGGCTCGTTCCTGTAAGCTTCAGCCTATGACATGACCAGGGCTAGGGGTCGTGGTTCGAGTCCCGCCTGGCGCCCGTAGTAAGATCTAGTTCCAGAAAAATAGCTGGACGTGGTGGTGCGTGACTGTAATCCCAGCTACCTGGGAAGCTGAGGCTGGGGATTGCTTGAGTCTATGGTACCCTGGGCAACGAGAGCCTGCAGTTCATGGGCAAAAATAGCAAGACCTAGTCTCAAAAAAAAAAAAAAAAAGCCTATCACCTACCTATGGAACTGACCCAAAGTCACCAGTGCCAAGAAATACTGCAGTAAAACTCCTGGACTGTCAAAGAGAAAAGCCCATTGCTTATCTGAGTAGAGCAGTCAGGGAAGGGAATTCCACTTGTCCTCATAACCTCGTGATCCCATAGGAGCTGGATGGCCTGTTGGAAATCAACCGCATGACCCACAAGCTGCTGAGCAGGTACCTGACACTGGACAGCTTCGACGCCATGTTCCGGGAGGCCAACCACAACGTGTCGGCTCCCTATGGAAGAATCACCCTCCACGTCTTCTGGGAACTCAACTACGACTTTCTGCCCAACTACTGCTATAATGGCTCCACCAACCGGTGAGCGTGCTGCTTCATCCCTTGGGGCCCCTGCCGAAAGGCATCTAAGCACAGTCTCAGCACTGTGTCTTCCAGGTCCTGTGCCTCTGTCCCCATAACTTCTAGCACTCAAGATTCTCGGTCCTCCCTACACCCAGACTCCTCCCTTTGCAAGTGCAACCCTAAGCCATGTCCCTCTCCTCCACCCCTGGGATGCCAGGTCGACGTCCCTGCCGGGATATGACCTCAGTTTACAGGGAGCCCTAGATTTTACTTCTCAGCAAGGATCTCATCTACTTGGGATACCCCCCACCTGACAGCTCTGGTCACATTGGCTCCTCCGCCTGCAGTAACCCTAGAAAAAAAGCATTGCTTTTCTGTTTTTGACATCTGCAGGTAGAATCATAAGAGCTTCATTATCTGAAAAGGGCACTTTAAAAAGGCTTGTTACTGGCCGGGCGTTGGTGGCGCATGCCTGTAATCCCAGCTACCTGGGAGGCTAGGGATCACTTGAGTTTGCCGGTTCGGGACTACCCCAGGGAACATAGCGAGACCTAGTCTCAAAAAAAAAAGAGAGAGAGAAAAGGGCTTGAAGGGTTGTTGCTGTTCAGGGTGCACATGGAAACCTACAAAGGCAGACAGTGTACCTCTTGGTATTTCGTTCCATGCCTGGGGTTTTCTAAGAGCTACTTAGTGGATATCAACACGTCATCTGTCACTTGGCATATCAACCTATTTTGCAGGCCCGCTGTCTAGAAGTTGGCTCAGGGTGGTCTGAGACTCTCTTTGTCCCCGGCCTAGCTAATAATTGTGTGACATGCTTTAGCTCTGGAAGTATAAGCCAGTGGAGCCAGTGGTGGACCTTTGGCAGGTGGGCCGTTGAAGGGAGGGGTGTTCCAGAAGGCAAAGGCCACCTTTATCCCAAGGGTGGGCCTCACTTCTGTCCCTTATGTAGCGTGGTGGCTGCCACCTTTCTCCCATATCATGTCACCATTTTTCTGTCTGAAAGTTCTAAGTAATTTGTAGAAGGTAATTTGAAACTGCCAAGAAATGAATCATCTCACATTTGACCCATGGCATCTGTGATGCTAAATCCGTTAGCACTTTGGTTAAAGAACAATGGTAATATTCTGACTTCAGCCTGTCTCTGCTATACAGATTTGTTTATCTGTTTATTATCAGTCAGGATTCTTAACTCGGGGTTATTGTCTGTTCCTCATCATTGAATGTAGTGACTCACATTCACCCAATTTGGGATGCCCCTCTGGCTTCTCTATCCTATTGAAGGTCCCCCTCACTCAGCATTGCCCTGCTTCCTGTACCACCTGACAGGCCAGGCTTCATTTCCAGCTTCTCCTGTTCTGCTATTAAAACCTGTTGTTTCAGGCCAGGAATGGGGGCACATGCCTGTAAGCAGCAGCCTAGGAAGCCATGGCTGGGGCCAGGGATTGTGGTTCAAGTCCCACTGGGGACACGTAGCGAGACCTAGTCCCAAAAAAATAGCTGGGCGTGGTAGCGCCTGTAATTCCGGCTTCCTGGGAGGCTGAGGCTGGGGATTGCTTGAGTGTGGTACCCCAGGCAATGTGAGCCTGAAGTTCCACAGGCAAAAATAGTGAGACCTAGTCTCAAAAAAAATAAAAACAACCTGTTGTTTCTGCAAGAATTTCTTTCAGTGGAGATTATCTTAAAACTAGGGCAGATGATTAAAAACTAAATCTGGGAGTTAGGTGTCCAGGGTACCCCTGGGCTGTATCTGCCAGGGTCTCTCTGTGGTCAGTGCCAGAAATACTTACACATGTACTATATTAGGTTCCTGTGGTTAGTCTGCAGGTAACCACAAACTGGGAGGGGAGACTTGAAACACCGGAAATGGCTTTTCCCACCGTTCAAGAGCCTAGGATTTTAAACAAGTAGGGTCTGTCTTCTGTAGGGCCTTAACTCCAGTGTCACCCTTTTGAGACATTTGGTTACCTCTGCCCTGAGTCTCCTTTTCTTAGGAGATGTAGGATCCACCCTACTCTAGAATGACCTCATTTTAGGAGATCATTCAACAGAACATCTGCGGTTGTAGATGTTTCTGAGTTAGGTCACACCCTGAGGACGGGGCCTTAGGACTTCAACGTGTGTGCATGTGTCTGTGTATTTCCTTCTCTATCACTGACTTAACCTTAAAACCACAAATTCATGCTAATACCATCAACTCTGGTTCAGCATGACCAGAGCTCATTCTAGTCTTCTCACTTTCCATTTTTGTAACTTCCTTCAACTAAGTACTGTTTCTTGTTTCACTATTCTTAGCCTAAGTATTTATTTGCTCATTTCTAGAAAATGCAGAAATAGTTTTAGATTTCCTAATCACTGAAACACAAACCTAACAAGTAGAGCTCATAATTTCCAGTTTTGTTTGTTTTGTTTTTTATCTTTGGAAATTTAAGTCATCAGAATACAGTCTAAAAGTTATTTTGGGAGTAACAGGGTTCGGATTGACTCTTAAACAGTTGAAAAACTGGACAGAATTCATGAAACATTTTTCAGACATTGGACATTTCCCTGAATGGAGGCAAATGAAAAGACCATGTGATTTGCTTGGCTCTCTGCCCAGAAGCATCTTTGGGCTGTGGTATAGAGGTGGGAGCACCCATCCTCTGGAAGTCTTGGTTTGAGATTTCCAAGACTGCTTGGAAATCAGGGCACTGAACAACTGGGTTTGAACATTGAGTATAGCAGCGAAGATTGCTACACAAGGAAATGTCCCTCTCTCCCCCCTTCAACCCAGGGATCCTTTAGTACACTTGAGTGTTGTGCTGTGGGTTGTGCTCCAGGAGGCAGGCAGAGAGCAGCTATGCTGAATAATTCCCAGAGCTCACTGTCAACAAAACCTCACTGATTACCCAGCCTGCATTCAAGGTGGCAGGAGGGCCCACCTTCTGCTAACCCAAGCACCTGGCTACTGTGCCCACCCCAACACATCATGAAAGGATTCACCTGACGGGCAAGTAATTTACCAGCGTGCCCCCCAAGCTCCAGTGTTCTATAAAGGATGAGAACAAAATTCAGACTTAACATATGACACTCAATCTTCTGGCCTCTCCCCAGACAAACGTGTTCATTGCACAGACCAGCCATGTTTTGTTCTATCCCTTCTTTATGTATTAAAGTGCAGTGTGTTCATCATGTTCTCAGGTTTTATTGTTTCTGAATCCATCCACTTTTATTAGACTTCTTTCTAAAACTTTTCAACTTAGATGAACACTTCCAGTTTGAAACTGTTCGCCCACTTCACTTTGTTGTTCCTGCTTTAAAACCCAAGCCTTTGCTTTCCAGTGGATCTTAGTCCACTATCATGCCACAGTCCCTGAATGAATGTGGCTATAAACATATCATTGGCTCATCCTTCCTATTGACTGGCCATCACTGCCCACTTCTGCCCTCCTGCTCCTTCCCTGTGGGGCCACGTTTGGAGGCCCTGCAAGCCGAGTGCTTGGTCCTTACCACTCATCAGTGGGCTGGATTGAAATGGGCCTGGTGCCCGCAGAGCAGACGTGCTCGCTAACTTTGGGGACTGTATTTACCTGGAAGAAGGACTACTATGTTCTCATTCTGCGTCTGAAGTTTACATGTGCTTACAATATTCCAGAGTATTTATATCTAATTCATACGATTTTGGATTTCCAAAATTTTCCCTGTGTGATGATCATGTTAGCTGACTGAGAGGGAGATTTAAATTGACAGGCAATGGAAAAGTACAGAATTTTGAAGAACAACTGTTAAATTTTTGCTTTCCTTCCTTTTAAAAAAATCTTTCCTGTTTAGGTTTGTTCGGACAGTATTACCATTTTCTCAAGAATTTCAAAGAGATAAACAGCCTAATGCACAGCCTCAGTATTTGCATGGATCAAAGGTAGGTTCTTTTCTGTTTATGCTGCAATTTTCTAGCTTCATAATGAAGTGTATTTCTGAAGTTTAGTTTAAATCAGTTTGGTGGCAATGGTTTAAATGTGTCTTGCCATGTATCGAATGTTATTTTTTTTCTTCCTTCCCATCAGCACCTTCCTGCAAGGTAATGTTGAGCTGGTCTCCCACTGGTGGCGAATGACACACGGGGCGTGGCTTCACCCTGACTTTAAAATGAGTGAGATTCTTGGGGAGAGTTCAGGGTTTAAAAACATCAAGACAAGCGCGTAAATGGAAGAGTCTCAGGCACGTCTGTGGCCAGAAAGGCTAAGATGGAAGGGGGCGCAGGAAAGAACTGGTGACATCCTAGATCCACAGTGAGACTTGCACAGGCTAAAGCCAGATGACCTGCCTAGAAAGACAAGACAGGCACCAGCTGGATGGGTGGGGAACTATTCCGATAATACTTAGGGTTAATATTGTGACTCCTTCAGGCACTCTCACAACTTAATAAGGGAGGGACAGACTGTGGGAAAAAGAGAACAGGTGCTATAAGCAGAATCCCAAAGCAGGCAGTGTTTAATGACAAGTCTCTGGCAGGTCACTCTGCCACCCCTCTGCCCGGTACCCTCGGCTCTGATGTCCTCCTGGTCTATCTGCAGCGGGCCCTTCAGCCGCCATCCATCTTGGGCAGAGTGTTGCAGCCTTTATAAGCTGACATGTCCACCTGCCAGCCAGAAAACAAAGGACAGGTGTCATTGTTGGTGGGACAAGCCCGAGTGTTGAGTAGTGGGAGGGAGATGGGGTGGGTGGAAACCAGCCTTAGTGGAAATAGAAACTGCTTGCCTGGCAAAGACACATGGAACTTCAAGCTGGAAGTGATACTGTTCATTTGCCAGGCTTGGGGGGCCCTGTGTGCTCTGTGTGGTATCTAGCTCTGCCTCTTCCTTGTTGGTAGTATGCTGGGCCCTCAGCTTCTGTCCACCGCCCTGCCCAGGGGGCTAGCCTGGGTTGTTTGGAGCCATGGTGAAAAGTGGGTACAAGGACAGAGAAGTCAGGATTCACATGAAGTCATAGTTCTTGCCCAGACTGTGTGCATATTTTTTTTTTAAGAGACTAGGTGTCAGCTGGGCATGGTGGCGCATGCTTGTAAGCAGCAGCCTAGTAAGCCACGGTGGGAACCAGGGATCTCGGTTCAAGTCCCACCTGGAGCAACGGTAGCAAGACCTAGTTCCAAAAAATTAGCTGGGCGTGGTGGCATGTGCCTGTAATTCCAGCTACCTGGGAAGCTGAGGCTGGGGATTGCTTTAGTCTGGTACCCCAGGCAACATGAGCCTGTGGTTCCACAGGCAAAAATAGCGAGACCTAGTCTCAAAAAAAAAAAAAAAAAGAAACTAGGTCTCGCTATGTTGCCCAGGGTAGTCCTGATCCCATGGACTCAAGCAATCCCTGGCCTCTACCTCCCAGTGCCGGGATTACAGGTGCACGCCACCACACCCAACTCCCAGACTGTATTGTTAGAATCTCTATTCTGTATTCCTGCTTTAAAAAGTGTGGGAACAGCCCAAACTGTGCTGTGAAGGGATCCCCACAGCCCACATCAGAGAGATGAAGGTGTGGGGACTGGATGCGGGGGGGGGTGAGGGGGAGAAGAATTGAGGGATGACATCACTTCCATCATTCCGGGTTTGGTCGGCTGTTTTGAAGAGGACCAGGCATCACGGTCCCCTCTGCTGGGTTCTGGGACTAAGTGTCTTTCTCTGATATGAAGTAATGTTTCTGTGCAGATGATCAAGTTCCGGTCACGGTCTCAGGACTCACTCCCCTGGGAGCCCCAGGGCCATGCCTGACTTTAGCTCAGAGCAGAGTCCACTGTGCCCAGGGAGTGGATGTCTGAAAGGGGCGTCCAGTGTGCAGTTGGTAGTTTGGGGGCCAGCAAAGCCACACTGGACATTGGGCAGGTGTCCTGGCGGGTTTGGCTGGTCAGCACAGCAGGGAAGAGGCAGGCACTGGTGTGAGGTAAGCAGGAGCCTCCTGTCCCAGGCCCCCTCTCCCCCTCCCCTGCACGCGGTTCCCTAGGAGGACCTGGTCAGAGACAGGCAGGAGGGGAAGCCCCTGACCAGTGCTGCCACTTGGAGGGCCCTCAGGTCAGACAGGTGAGGTGAGGCAGTTAACGACATCATCTCTTCCCCACACCCAGGTGACATTCACTGTCACCTCCCCACAAGAAAAACCCATTTTCATGGTCTGGGTACATACAGTTGAGTGAAATTGGCAACAGGCACAAATCTGGGGCTCCCATGTGTCCTTCTCAATGTGGAAAGGGGGCGCTAGAGGACATAGGTGGGGAGCTGAGGCCTGTCAGCCCCATGTAATGCACACCAGGGTGCCGTCAGGGCACCAGCTGGAACTGAGAGGTAGAAAAAATGCTGGATCACATTCTTCCCTAGTCCTCTGCTCCTTAGAAGAGGAAGCTTTTGTGTCTGTCCTCTTGATTTCCTTCCCCTCCACTCTCTAGGGGAAACGTGAACTTGGGGCTGGAGGTGCTTATGCCTCAAAAGTGGACAAAACGCTCCCACTCAGACTGCTCCCACCCACTCCACCCCTCGGAACAGGCCCAGTTATATCTTAAAGGATTAGAGTACATTCTATCGTGCCCCCTGTGAGTAATTAAAATTTAGTGTTTCATCTCCTTGGAACTGAAAGAAGGTTTGATGTTATTATAGAAAGATTCTCAAGTAAGACCCAGTTCCTGGGTCCCTGATAACTGGAAGATTTGCTGTGAACCTGCCTTGATTATGAAATATTTAATCCCTCCCTTCTGCATGAACACCGAGTAAGTTTTCATTACACTCTGATCAAGGGAGAAGAGTCCGTGGGAAGGCAAAACTGAGAAGTGAGGTCCCCTACTTCATCCCCTCACCCCTACTTCATCCCCTCACCCCCCCACCACCAGCATTTGGAGAGGGTGACAGGGAGTCATGAAGCTTTGATCTGAGAGCCAAGGTCAAATGTTGGTGATTTACCCTAAGTCTACACAGCATCTGGGCAAGGGGTGTCAAGCCAGACCCCCCCATGTCTCTGGACCCCCCCCCCATGTCTCTGGAGGGGTGCATTCCTGGGAAGGGGGCCTTGGAGTTGGTCTGTATAGGTTCCTCACCAGCACTGCTGTCTGTGTGTCCTTTGTAGTGCTAGAGGCTCAGGAGATGCCTTTTCATTCTGCAGGGTTTTCTTCCAGAAATGAGGGTCAAAGTCAGGTTTCTGCTGCCAGAAGTCACTGCGGTGAGCGCACAGCTCCTGGAGGCCTGGGTGTATGTTCACATGTGTGTATCCAGGGGTATATGCAAGCAGGGGCTCATTTCAGGGGAATGGAAGATGTTCTGAATTGGATTTCATTGTTCCTTTTGAAGGGACCACCTGTGACTGAACCTGGACTTCATGTAACAAATTGTAGCCTCGGTTTGAGAAGTTATGTTGGTGTCATTTTCATTCTAAACCCTAAGCTATTAGTCTAACCTAAACTAATGGTTGAAACTCAAACAAAAGTTCAGGAAAGTGACGTTCGCATTGACCATTACTCTTTGGCGTGTTACCTGGCACTTTGAGATATAGGAAAAGAAGGCAGAATCCAAAACACCTTATCAGAGTTGAGTGTTGTATGTACAATTACAGAGCATTTTCTCAGACCACAACAAAATCATACTGCACATCAGTGACAAAAAGATGACAAGGAAATCTCCAAAGATGTGGAAATTAGCACACTTGTAAATAATACGTGGGTCATATAGCAAGTCTCAAGGGAAGAAAATTTGTTGGACTGAATCAAATACAAACACAACAGAGAAGAATTTGTGGGATGCAGTGAAAGCAGTGTTGAGGGGAAAGATAAATGCTTATTTTCTTCTCTCTGTTCTTAGCAAGCTTGCTTTTCGTAACAGGTTGAAGATGGACCTACCACTAAGGGAAGCCTTACAAATAAATTCTCTGGCATCCTCCACTTAAGGACACACTGTGTTGAATGTAACCTTGGACACACTGTTGAATGTGACCATTGGAACAGTGGTCATCTTTATGTGTGCAGGGACTGTGCTGACAATTGGAGATTTCGTCAGGCTCTTCTGTTCTCTCTCCTCAGGCTCTGAACCTGGCTTACTCCAGCATTTACGGCAGCTACCGGAACTTTGTGGGGCCTCCACACTTCCAGGTCATCTGTAGGCTGTTGGGCTACCAGGGCATCGCTGTGGTCATGGAGGAACTGCTCAAGGTTGTCAAGAGCCTGGTACGTGTCCCATCCACCACTTCATCCACCACTCCATCCACCACTCAGCCTTGGAGTCGTCAGAGTGAGAGGGCAGGGGACAGGCAGCCTTGTCTGTAATCCTCTGACAGATGACGGGGTTCACTTTAACGCAGAGCGCTTCTGATCCTGCAGCCTTTGATTTTATCCCCCATCTTCCTCAGTTCACGAGAACAGATTCATCTTATTTTCAAAAAAGAACCAAAATCATGTGTGACTTGTAAGGAAATACTATTTTATTTGCAAAGTAGTCTCCCCACCTTTTCTCTCCTTGCTTTAGTGAGGGACCACTGCTTGTTGCCCAGACTTGTTGAAAAAGTCTGTGCTCTAGAGATAGAAGGCAGACACCAGGCGGTCGTTCTAGAAAGACTGCATTTCAGTCAGCAAGTGTCTGGGAGGAGACGCTTCTGGGAAGACTAACTTTCATATCTGAAATACCAGTTTTCTTTTCTTTTTTTTGAGACTAGGTTTTGCTATTTTTGCCCATGGAACTGCAGGCTCTTGTTGCCTGGGGTACCACGGACTCAAGCAATCCCCAGCCTCAGCTTCCCAGGTAACTGGGATTACAGGCACGTGCTACTACACCCAGCTGTTTTTTTTGGAACTAGGTCTCGCTACGGGCCCCAGGCAGGACTCGAACTGCGATCCCTAGCCCCGGCCGCTTCATAGGCTGAAGCTTACAGGCACGAACCATCGTTCTTGCTATTTTTGCCCATGGAACTGCAGGCTCACGTTGCCAGGGATACCACAGACTCAAGCAATCCCAGCCTCAGTTTCCCAGGTAGCTGGGATTACAGGTGCACGCCACTACGCCCAGCTATTTTTTGGGTCTAGGTTTCGCTGTGTTGCCCCGAGCGGAACTCGAACCACGATGCCTAGCCCCAGCCATTTCATAGACTGAAGCTGCCAGGTGCGAGCCACCGTGCCCAGCCCAGTTTTCTTTTTTCTTTCCTTTTTTTCTTTTTTTAGAGACTAGGTATCACTATGTTGCCTGGGGACTCAAGTGATCCCTAGCCTCAGCCTCCCAGGTAGCTGAGATTATAGGCACATGCCACCATGCCCAGCTTGAAATACCAGTTTTCTCAAAACACAAATTTTTTTTTTTTTTTTTTTTTGGAAACTAGGTCTCGCTATTTTTGCCAGTGGAACTGCAGGCTCTTGCTGCCCGGGGTACCACAGACTCAAGCAATCCCCAGCCTCAGCTTCCCAGGTAGCTGGGATGACAGGCGCGCGCCACCACGCCCAGCTGTAATTTTTTGGAACTAGGTCTTGCTACGGGCCCCAGGCAGGCCTCGAACCGCGATCCCTAGCCCCGGCCACTTCATAGGCTGAAGCTTACAAGCAAGAGCCACCGTGCCCGGCTCAAAACACAAATTTTAAAGAAATACTTTGCTGAGGGAAATGGAACAGTATCTTTGGCCACGTGGAGCTCTGAGCTGTTTTGGGGGAGGGGAGTTGGCCTTTGGCCTGGGTTCTGCCACTGGCAGGTCCGGCCTCAACACAACTGGTGATCACTAGCAAGATGAACAGTGTGTGCCCCTGCCTGGGTGCCAGGGGTTAAATTGTGAGCCAAGGAACCAGGCACTCACCTGTCTAACTTCAGATTGAGGCTAGAAGTTACGTGTAGAAATCCATCTAAGATCCAGGTGGTGGTGTGCACCTGTAATCCCTTCCTGGGAGGCTGAGGTTAGGAATCACTTGAGTCCATGTGTTCAAGATTACCCTGGGCAACATAGCGAGACCTAGACTCAAAAAAATGGCTGGGCACAGTAGTGCGTGCCTGTAATCCCAGCTACCTGACAGGCTGAGGCTAGGAATCACTTGAGTCCATGAGTTCGAGACTACCCTGGGCAGCATAGTGAGACCTAGTCTCTAAAAGAAAGAAAGAAATCCACTTAAGAGAGAATATCATATAATCTTAGTCTTTCATTACTCATCTTCCCATGACTAAGCCCTTATCTTTGAGTCTTTATTGCCAAATGTAGATTTTTATCTTTCCTGTGATTCACAACAGTGGCCAAGAGGAAGCTTGAAACTGAATTTCTGGCAACCTCATTAAAGCAGCTGTCCAGCGAGATGACATGATCAGGAAGAGGGTAAAGCAAAGGCTGATGGGATTTGAGACGCTGGCACATCTGTAGCCATATCGGTCAGGATCAGAAATCAGTTAGTTGGCTCTTGGGCATAGCAGGGAACCTTGAGCACCAGGTCCAGCTGGGACTCCCAGGTGCAGCCTCTGTCCCCAATGCGTGGTAGCTTGGAAGGTGTCAGGAGCACGAGGTGATGTGTCCTAGGGTGGCGCTAAGCACATCCATTGGAGGTGCCTGGAACCCACAGCAAGGATGTGGCTCCCTGGGCCTCTGTGCTCACCTAAGTGCCCTGTTTTTCTGCTGTCACCTCTGGGACCGCTTGCCCCCAAGGGGAGCTGTGTTGGCTGGTCAGCCATTTCGTCGCCCTGACAGAGGTTGCTGTCTTTCTGTGGGTGGGAATTGCTGTCGCAGCCAGGGTGCTTCACAGTCCTGGTTGTAACTGTGCCATCACACACGCTGGCCACCACCTCCCGGACAGTGGTGACCCACACTGACACCTGTGTCTCCCTCAGCTGCAAGGCACCATCCTGCAGTACGTGAAGACGCTGATGGAGGTGATGCCCAAGATCTGCCGGCTGCCCCGGCATGAGTACGGCTCTCCCGGTGAGTGCACGGCCGGGCACCAACCTCTCCCTGGGGAGGAAGGAGCGTTGCAGGCCCCAGGAAAGGAACTTAGTCCCAGAATTACTGAGAAAGATCAGCTCTGCTCTGTGCTATATGGGAAATGATCCCTACCAGGGCCTGACTGTTTTCTAGTATCATCACCAGCCTTACCACCAAGGCCTGGTATGTGGCAGTCACCATTTTTTCTGGTGTGGAAGGGTGAGGGATCTCTGAACCCTATACTCCCCTCTGCAATACCTGGACCTTGATTATTTCCAGCCAGGTTGGGGCTTGCCATGTGCCCTTCCAGGTGCCAGGTCTTATGTCTACAAAGGCTGATGTATGCTTACCCTGGTTGATAAAGTTGGGCTACGGGGACCCTCATCTCTTTAGCAAGATTGCCAATAATGCTGGGCATGGTGGCTCGTGCCTGTATGTTTCAGCCTATGAAGCGGCTGGAGCTAGAGATCACGGTTCGAGTCCTGCTTGGGGCAACACAGCAAGACCTAGTCCCAAAAAATAGCTGGGCGTGGGGGCGCGCGCCTGTAATCCCAGCTACCTGGGAAGCTGAGGCTGGGGATTGCTTGAGTCTGTGGTACCCCGGGCAACAAGAGCCTGCAGTTCCACAGGCAAAAATAGCGAGACCTAGTCTCAAAAAACAAAACAAAACAAAAGTGAACTATTATACTCTAACCTTAGCTTGTTACGTGATTTGGGCCCTCTGCTGATAACTAATGGGATACTAGCGAGGGATCCTCTAGCCTGGTTCTACTCCTGGCATCCCCAGGACTGATACTGATGTCTGGACAGTGAGAGGTCCCCTCAGCCACTGCGAGAGGAAATAACCCTTGAGGTGGAGGATTTAATGCCACTTCATTGTTGGGAAGTAGCTGAGTAGACAGGATAATGAAACTGGTGCTCACTTTCAGACAAGAGCTGGAAATGAACTGTTAAAAGACGGAGCCGTTGGCTGGTCACGGTGGCATGTGCCTGTAAGCGACAGCTTTATGGAGTCATGGCGGGATCTGGGGGTCGGGGTTCGAATCCCACCCGGGGCAACACAGCGAGACCTAGTCCCAAAATATATCTGGGCATGGTGGTGCACACCTGTAATCCCAGCTACCTGGGAAGCTGAGTCTGGGGATTGCTTGAGTCTGTGGTACCCCGGGCAACAGGAGCCTGCAGCTCCTCGGGCAAAAATAGCAAGACCTAGTCTAAAAAAAAAAAGATGGAGTTGTGTGGCCCTGCCAGCTAGTCAAGGACAGACCTATGGACTGTGGGGCCGCCCCTCGTGGCTTCCCTACAGCTGCCTCCCACAGTGCAGGGCTGGTAGTGCTCTCACTCATGGCCTTCTTGGAGGGTGACACCCAGGAGGGAGTGTGACTCCTGCTGGGGGTCTGAGTTACACCAGGACAAGGCTGAGATGCAGGATTGGGGATGCAGGAGGGGGTTGGGGGGTGCAAAAGAACCAGCCTCTCGTGCAGGTTGGATAGTGGGGCCTGACCTGTAGGGATGAGAGTGTGGCTTCTTACGTCTCCAACTTTGTCCTTCTCAGGGCTGTTTCGGTTCTAGGTTGTCTGTGTGACCATGTGAGTTCTAGAGTCAGTGTGTTGACTTTCGGCTGAACCAGTGCTAAGTGTGTAGATCCAGTCGGGAACACTGACTTCCCAGTCTTTGTGCCTTGTGACTTTTTAGGCTCCAGGATGATGACGTGATGACACATTGTCTTGTCTGGGGCCGCAGGGGAAGGGGTGCAGGCTTTTCGTAGATGTCCTTTATCAGCCTGGGCAGTTCCCTCCCGTGTCTGCACAGGTATTGCATTTGCGATGTTGAATTTCATCCAGTGGCTTCTCTTCCCTGCTGGAGTTAGTTCAGTGGTCTCTCACCTTTATTCTTGTAATGGGGTGCCTGGTTGAAAGACAAGGGTTGATGGAGAAAGAAGTGTTGGAACAGAGGCCCAGAGTCCAGATGTTGGGCACCAGTTTCAGGGAAGGTGCTGAGCTGAGAGAATGTATGGCCTGACAGGGCCAGTGAATGACACTCGGTCAGCACAGGTGCTCCCTGTTAAATGCCTGGGCTGTCGCTTCTGGAGAAGGCTCAGCCCAGCCCCCTCAACCCTCTCCAACCCTGACTGTGTCACCACAGGCATCCTGGAGTTCTTCCACCACCAGCTGAAGGACATTGTTGAGTATGCGGAGCTGAAGACGGTGTGTTTCCAGAACCTGCGGGAGGTGGGCAATGCCGTCCTCTTCTGCCTGCTCATCGAGCAGAGCCTGGTGAGTGCTCCCCCCTGGCCCTGGGACAGAGGCGCGGCTGCTCTGACAGCCTCAGACGGTCCGTGTCCTGACCGACACATCATTCTCTTCTCCAGACCATCTAGACTTCATTCCAATCCGCCCTCTTAAGTTCATCGCTTCCCGCCTTTTCTCTGTGAACTTGGTCAGAGTGTTTTATTATGTAGTATTTGCTAAACTAACACATAGTGTCCATGTCAGGCACAAAGCATAGTCACCCAGGAGAACCGTCAGCAAGGATGGAAGTTCCTTATCTGAGGCTTTTGAGCCCCTGAAGTCTGGCTCAGTGAGATCAAGGACTGACTTTTTTTTTTTTTTTTTTTGAGACTAGATCTTGCTGTGTTGCCCAGGGTAGTCCCAATCCTGTGGATTTAAGCGATCCCAGCCTCAGCCTCCCAGGAAGCTGGGATTACAGGCATGCATCTGGCTGGTTTTTCGAGACCAGGTCTCACTATGTTGCTTGGGGTAGTCTCAAACCTGTGGACTCAAGCGGTCCCTGACCTCTTGCCTCCCAGCGCTTGGATTATAGGTGCAGGCCACCACACCTGGCTAGGACTGATTTTTTTAAGTTCTAGTGGCTATTTTATGTTGAAATAGCTGCACGTGGGGTGGATGGCACGGGGCTGCCTGCTCATGGTTAATCAGTTAACGGAGGGAGTCCACTGCAGAGAGGAAATGGCCATGGGTGCCCACTTTCTCCAGACAGCCTGCCCCCCACCCCGTGTGTCCTGCCAGTGGCTTTCCAACCCAGTTTGGAAAACCCAGCCTCTGACATAGATGCTGATAGACTTCTCTGTCCATCTGTTGTGAGATGAGCTTCCTCACGAGACCTTCTCTCTTCGTTCCAGTCTTTAGAAGAAGTGTGTGACCTGCTGCACGCGGCACCTTTCCAGAACATCCTGCCTCGGGTACATGTGAAAGGTGAGCTGAGCCCCTCTGACCAGGAGCCCAGGCTGCCCTGCGGTGCGCATGCGTGGTCTGTGTGCCAGGGGAGGATGGTGTGTTTGAGGTGGTGCCTGTGCAGCCATCCCTGGGAGGTCGCTGGAAGACTCTCCGGCGGAGTTTAAATGAAATGTGGAACCGCTGAGCTGTTTAGGGCTGAATTGATGCGCTGTCCCACGTGGGCTCAGTGTCACAGGAGCTGGGGATGCTGTATCTTCTGTAAAACAATGGTGGTGGAATTGGCCACCCTGTAGGAGATGATGGATGGGTCTTGATTATCCCTGGAGTTTTCAACAAGTTTTAAACAGTGACTATTGAACAGCAGATCAGTTCCACTCATTTGAATTAAAATATCAAATGAACCAGGTCTGGAAAGGTTTTGTGTATAGGGTCTGGATGTTAACTGAAAGATCATTCTATGTTACTTTGTGGTGATAAAAATGAACTTCTGAGAGAGTTTTTCAGACCAAGGGACAGACCACCAAATACTTTTTTCCATTGCAGAGGGAGAGAGACTTGATGCCAAGATGAAACGGCTAGAATCAAAGTACGCCCCACTGCATCTGGTCCCCCTGATTGAAAGACTGGGGACCCCTCAGGTATGCAGGCCGTGACAGCTGTCCCTGTTGCCATCAGGCGTCATCGGGCCCTGGTGGACTGAGGCACTGGCGATGGGGGAGGCCTCGTGAGGTTGGCCAGGCCACTTGGGCCCACAGAACAGGGCCACCTCGCAGGGTAGCTATGATGTGGGAGTGAATAAATGTGGGAAGGGCTT
>PVHY01015271.1:18096-36436 GCA_004024945.1 Uropsilus gracilis
CCCCCCCCCCCGTTGTGTACTTCAGTTTGGTGGTTAGCTTGTTTTGACTTTTCCTTAAGGCTTTTTGTTTACTTTTTCCTATGTCCCATATATTAGTGAAACCATTTGGTTTCTCTCTTTCTGACTTATTTCTGCTAATATGATTTCTTCTACGTACATCCATGTTATCATAAATTCGTCGACTTTGTCATTTTTAATTGATGAGTAATATTCCATGTGTATATATACCACAGCTTTTTTTTTTCCCCATGGGTTTTTTTTGGGACAGAGTGAGTATCTCTGAGACGGGGGGAGGTAAAATGTCTAGTCCTGCTCTCCTGTGTCAACTTGCAATCGTTCAGGGTGTCTCAGCCTCAGAACTTTCGCCCTCTGGCACCAGGTGATTCTGTGCACAAAGGCTGTCCTGTAGATTGGAGGGTGTTTAGCAGTGTCCCTGGCCTCTGCTCACTTGATGCCGCTAGACCCCTGCCAAGGTTGTGACAGCCAGAAACCTCTCCAGAGCATCAGACAGTCCCTGGAAGCAGGTGCACACCTGGTTAGAGAAAGCTATACCCAACAGCTTTTGTTTTTTCCTTCTTACATCATCGTGGTCCCCATAGTTTTCCTACCACCGAATCACCAGTGAACCATTCCTTGCATCCTTCCCTTCCTTATTTTGATGACCCCCCCTTCTATGCCACAGATCTATGGCCAGCTTGCTAGTTTTGTCTTTTTCTTGACCTTTTGTTTGGTTTCTCTCTTCTCTGCATATGATTGAGACCATCCAAAACTTCGCTGCTTCCTTCTGACTTAAGTCAGTTAGCATGATCCCTTCCTGCTCCACACACGCAACAGTTTTGACTGAAAATATTCAGTCTTATAAGATATACATGTAACAGCTGGCATATTTATTTTGCTGATACATTCTTTCTAAAAGTCCGTTTCTACGAGTGAAGGTAGTTTCGTGTTAAGTCAAACGCAGCACTGGAGCAGTGAGGCTGCCGCTTTCCAGCTTCCCTCCATAACCCAGAATGTTTTATCCCTTCAGCAAATCGCCATAGCCAGAGAGGGGGACTTGCTGACCAAGGAGCGTCTCTGCTGTGGCCTGTCTATGTTTGAGGTCATCCTGACTCGGATCCGGACCTTCCTGGATGACCCCATCTGGCGCGGGCCCCTGCCCAGCAACGGGGTCATGCATGTGGACGAGTGTGTTGAGTTCCACCGGCTGTGGAGCGCCATGCAGTTTGTCTACTGCATTCCTGTGGGGACTCACGAGTTCACTGTCGAGTAAGTGGGTGCTCCTGGGGGGGAGGGGCCGGAAGCAGGCATTAAGCTAGCCCAGAAGATCTCATTCCTCTGGAAATGAGCCAGAAACTTGTTGAACTGCTTATAAACCACTTCTGTGTGGTTCTTTCTTGATGCCCAAAGTGTGGCACAGGGATAGGCTTCTAAAAACCTCTGAGCAGAGGGGAACTTACGGAAGTCAGGCGTGCGTCTTTCTGGATACAAGGTCCACAGGTTCATGGAGTCAGCCACGGAGGGTCCATGATCTAGAGGAAGATGAGGAAACCGTGCCCAGGAGACACCCCCAGCAGTGCTCCCTGAGCCAAGGACACTGCTTAGCGTACCCTCCCCAGCCTGTTGCAGGCGCTGGCCGGGCGGGCCAGGGGCTTGCTCATGGTGTCTGGAGACGGACTGCTGGGAGACGTGCTGGCTTTTCCTCAGTGGCCCTTTCGGCTCTGCTTCTTCCAGGCAGTGCTTCGGGGACGGCCTGCACTGGGCCGGCTGCATGATCATCGTCCTGCTGGGGCAGCAGCGGCGTTTTGCTGTGCTGGATTTCTGCTACCATTTACTTAAAGTCCAGAAACACGACGGCAAGGATGAGATCATCAAAAACGTGGTACGTGGAAGCTTGACCAAAAAAGCCTGCCCTTTTATTTATAAAGGTGGTTTTTCTGGGACTAGCTGCCATCCCAGTTACATAAGGTGCTGGCAACTGAAGTTTTCCTCTCATTCCCACAGTCAATGTAAATGTAATTGGTAAATAAGACAGACTGGCAGTTATGAATGGATTGTTCCATTCACTGTCTCTTTTCAAAGTACATAGATCTGGGCCGGGCACGGTGGCTCGTGCCTGTAAGCTTCAGCCTATGAAGCAGCTGGGGCTAGGGATCGCAGTTCGAGTCCCGCCTGGGGCCTGTAGCGAGACCTAGTTCCAAAAAAAATAACTGGGCGTGGTGGCGTGCGCCTGTAATCCCAGCTACCTGGGAAGCTGAGGCTGGAGATTGCTTGAGTCCAGGCAACGAGAACCTGCGGTTCCACAGGCAAAAATGGCGAGACCTAGTCTCAAAAAAAAAGCAAAGTACATAGATCTGCTTCACATTATAGAGCTATTTAGCATTTGCATTCTCAGATTATTGCATACTATTCCAATCTTCAGGCTGCCTTTATTTCAGCCAGAGGGTTTTCTGGCTGCTTTTAATATATTTTTGTTTTTGTCATCTTGTGGAGTCTTTGTAGTTGAATTCTAGAAAATACTTAGTAATTACCCTTTCAAATATTTCAGTCTCTCTGGCTATCTCTGTTATCTTCGGTTGGACATGTTAAATCTTATTCTGACCAGGCATGGTGGTGCACGCCTGTAATCCCAGCACTGGGAGGCTGAAGCCAGGGATCGCTTGAGACCATGGGTTTGAGACTACCCCAGACAACATAGCAAGAACTTAGTGTCTAAAAAACAGTTGGGCATGGTGGCAGACACCTGTAATCCCAGCTACCTGGGAGGCTGAGGCAAGGGATCACTTGAGTCCGTGAGTTTGGGACTACCCCAGGCAACATAGCAAGACCTGGTCTCAAAAAAAAAAAATTTTTTTTTTTGTACTGTTCTTCATGTGTCTTACCCTATCATAGTAGTTTTCTATCACCCCCCCCCCATTAACAAATCTTCACAGATGTCGTGATTTAAAACAACCCCCACATCTAAGCTCACATTTCTCTAGGTCAGAAGTGTAGGTAGAACCTGACTTCTCTGTTTATAGGAAAGCGTGGCCACATCAGTGTGGCCATTCTAGAGGTTACCATTGCATTCGGTGGGTGACTGAATTCAGATTCCTGACAGTTGGAGGGCTGAGGTCATTTCCTTGATGTCAGTACACATGGCTTCTCCCGCTTCCTCCCCTGCCTCCGCTGGGGGAAGTTCTCTGTTCATATGATGACAGTGAATCCATCTGGACCACCAGCAGACAATCCCAATCTTAAAATCCACAACCGTAACCACTTCTTAAGAGTCCCTTCCCTTTTGCAATGGAAGGTAGCATTTGCAAACCCTAGGGGTTGGGGCGCAGACATCTCTAAGGGGCCACTCCACCTACCACACCTCTTTTTGCCTGACTCTCTGGGTTGTACCGAGTACCTTCTTCAGGTAACTAATCATTTTAAAAGTTTAATTGGTTTCTTCAGGTCATAGTGGTGATTGATAATTTTATCTTTCACAGAAATTTTTTTTATTTTATATTCTACCTTTCGAACCCACACAAGTGATCTGATCCCTAGCCTCAGCCTCCCAGGTAGCTGGTATTACAGGCATGCACCACCATACCCAGCATATATTCTACCTTTTAATTCTGGCCGGGTTACCTAAAACTGAGGTATCTGTATTTTTCCACTTTTGCATGGTCATTTGATTGAATTTAATTTGCTTTTCTCTGGATACGTTCACTTGAGTCTCATCTCCAGGAGTCCTTACTACTAACCTAGGGCTTTAGCCTCATGAGAGTACCCCAGCTTTATGAGGAATGTGCACGTTGCCCATCTTGCTGGGGATCTGAACAGTCCGCCCTCCCACTGCTGGGAAGACACTATCCCTGAGGAAGACCTGGCTTCTGCTGTACCTCCTGCTTATGCCTTTTAGACAACCAACAGTGCTTTTGTTAGTTTTTTGTTGTTTTTTTTTTTAAATCATGTTTTACTGTAGTAGAACATCCAAAAACTTAGCTGATTTTTTTTCCTCACTGACCATATTATTTCTATCTTTATCTTCCCAGCTTTTTAGCACGTTAATACCCATTTGTTGAATGAGTAAGCCTACAAACTATACAAATCAGCCTACAGTTAGTAGCATAAAACTGACGAGAGATGTGTTTACGTGCAAAATACATTCATTGTTCTAAGTTGCATGAAAGAGATGGCATGTTTGTGGTTTGGGGTGATTTTTGAGAAGATATTAAAATACTGGTTTTTAATTATGATAGCCTTTGAAGAAGATGGTGGAGAGAATTCGCAAGTTCCAGATTCTGAATGATGAGATAATCACTATCTTGGACAAATACTTGAAGTCGGGCGATGGGGAGAGCACGCCTGTGGAGCACGTTCGCTGCTTCCAGCCACCCATCCATCAGTCCCTGGCCAGCAGCTGAGGGCTGTTCCTGAAGCGTCCCCATACTGACTGCATTTAATAACCATAAGGGCATGTTTTCCTTTCCATAAACTATGTAGTGAGATTTCTAGGGACTATTTTTCAGTATCTCTGTGCAAGGGGGTGCTTTTCAACCTAAAAGCTTAATTTTATAAAATTGACATATTTTTCTAGACTAAAATTGTATATGCTTTTGGTAATTAGAAACTGAGACTACTGGCTGCTAATTGTTGCTGTCGTGTTCCTACAAAATTACGTCCCCATTTTTCTATGGAATTTTCCAACAGCTAGCTGTGTCATAAAGTACTGCTGGGCTCATCCACTCCTCCCTTAGCAAAGGGTCAGTAATGTTTTAAGAGATTTATGGACTTAAGCAAGAAATGTACTGCCACCTAATTGTAATAAAAACCCTTTACCAGTTAGAATTACTTAGCTTTTGTTTAGGGATTTTTCTGGTGTCTTTCATGAATAATCTTTTCTAAGTCCTTGTTCCCTTCCCTTTTTTGTGTCAGTGTTTGAGAAAATAGTGAATGAAATCCTTTGACTCCAACTAAATCCAGTTGTGACAAAGCCGAAGTTGTGAGGTATGATTTCAAGGTTACAGAAATAAAACTAATGAAAACTCTTGTGTTCATTATTGCCTCTGACCCTGTGCCCAGGACATGGACAGGGTTTCTCTTCTTATCCAAGTGCACAGACCAGTCCAGTCTAGGGTACCCGTAGCCTGGAGAAAGAAAGCACAGGAGAGACTGACTTCCATCTGCCTTTGCAAAAAGCACCAAGTTCCGGGAGTATCGTACTTTCCACAGGTCACATTCCGTGTTGTACGGTCTCACCTTGAGTCATGCAAAATGGAAACTTTTTTAAAAATTGTCATTTTCTTCTAGGAGAAAGGCTGCTAAAAATGTTGCTTTAGGTCAAGTGAACGGATAACCCTGGGGCCAGTACCGTGCATAAATTAAGAGGTACTGTTTCTGCTCACCCTATGCTGAAAGTTTAGGATGTGATGAAAAATTGAGATTAACGACTAATTTAAATAGCTCATATCTTTGAGTTTTGTAAAACTTAATTATAAACCAAATTAAGTGTAATAAAAACTTACGTACAAGACAATTTCAAGTACTGTGCAATGGTAAATAATTAAAAATTTATTATTCATCTGTGCATTCTCAATTAGGGCAATTATCACCCCAGGGGATGAAAATTGGTTTTTACTTTATGTACAAAGCACAGATATAGGTACAAGTACATAAACAAATATACAGTATACCTGTGGTATTAAAATTACATGAGATGAGGCAATTAGAAAATAAAGTCTAAAAATGCTCTTTTAAAGGTCAGTTATAATAGGGGGTAATTTATTTCATGAAACTTGGAGGCCTCAACTCTGTCTGATGAAGCCAGTGGAGCACTATTTGGGATGTTAATGCCATTGGTCAAGAGGTGAGTTCTCCATGCCCCCAAGTGAGGACAGTGAGGTGCCAGCAGTGGTTTGTTATACAGCAGGGTCAGTCATTGTGACACTGGGTAGAAGCAGTGGAGTGGTCTCCCACGACCCAAGTGGATATGGATTCTGTCAACTTGTTTTTCGGGGCTATTAATTCGCTATGAATGGATAGGTTTTGAAGTTGCATGAGGTCGTTGTACAACTGTACACTTTTTTCTATGTTTGAAATTTTTCATGAATATTTTTAAAAGACCAAAATAACAGAGTTCCAAATGAACTCTTAAAGTAAAATACTTGGTACAAAGAAGCCATATTTTACAAACATTTTTAAGATTGTTCTAAGCATTCAGACTTAGAACTTTTATTATAAGGTAATTACGAAACTACCCTGGTCTTCTAATTCCCAGAGCTGTTAGAGGCGCTAAATGACAATAACTCATAGTGAAAATACATTGAAAAGCCCAAGAGTTGCTGTAAAATGGTCCCAGGTATCAATATATTAGAGAAAGCAGAGAATAGAATCAGCCAGGCAGGCTGCAAAGCAGAAATGCAGAGGCAGGAGGGCCACTGTGACTCTGTGCCTGAGGAAGAGGGTCAAATGTGCTTGAGGGCAAGTGCCAGCCTGAGGCATGTTCTCACAGGTTGATTTCCTGCCGTTTGTTTTGTAAATGGTCTCCTTTATTCCGTAACTTAGGATTCTCATAAACTTATTTCAAAATTAAAATCACTGAACAGGAGTCATTTTTGTTAAGTAAGGCAAATCATAGACACTTGTTTTTTAAATAAAAGGGTTTTAAAACAATCAGGAGTTGATGGAGCAGGGATGACAAATGTACATTTCCGACTTTTCATCACCAATGAAAAAATAAAGCACTTTTATAGACTTAACACTCAGTGCATTTAGATTTTGGTAAAGGAAAATTTAGAATGTTGCACAGTAATACAATGTCAATAGAAACTGGCCATGTACTGAGGTCATTTTAGTGAGCTACCATCATTTAAATATAAGAAAAGTAACTTCTTGGTCCAAATTAGTGAAATCTTAAAAAAAGATTGTCTCTGGAGAACATTGAGGACAATGCTTTTTCAGACACATTCTGACATCAATTTCATTTTCTATCAGGATTCTAGATCAACCTTTTAATTACATCTTTCTCAAAAAGCTGCCAGATTTCCATTTCTTCGGGAGACATTATCAGCAGTGTGTTGTTCGATTCCACAGGTTAAGCTTTCTTCATCATCATTAAGAACTTCATACATACTAGAGAGATTGCCATTCATTGCTTTTTCGTCTTTCCGAAAAGACACAGGCAGGTTTGCTAGACTAAAGTTGACGTCTTTAAAGGCATGCAACAAGAATATTCCCACAATGATTGTCAAGAAGCCACTTAAAGTACCAATGACATCATCAACAGGCATATCTTGCCACTCCTTAAAGAGAATAGCTGAACAAGTTAAAACGGATGTTGTGAAGAACACGTAATATATCGGAGTCACGATGGAAGTGTTGAATATATCCAGGGCCCTGTTCAGATAATTAATCTGTGTGCTCACACAGACGATAAGGCTCAGCAGCAGAATCCAGGCCAGGGGATGCCGCAACACAGGCTTTCCAGCGAACAGCTCTTTGATAGCGATGCCCAGGCCCTTCACACAGGAGACTGAGAGTGCTCCGATCACAGAGCAGATTGTTATGTACACAAGAATGTTTGTCTGTCCATGGCGAGGTCCCACCACGCAGATCAATATCAAGGACACAATGACCACAAGTGTGGCAAAGACCACAAAACCTAGAGGAGGCAAAGAAAAGTTATTTAATCAAAAGATTAAGTACTGAGAAACCAAAAATCCTACAGGGAGGAGGGAGGGAGGTGATCCTAAAATCCAAGTCAGTTTCTTTTGCCAAAGCATAAAGCATATTCACAAAATTTAGAAACACTGGAAGATTAAAGTGTGCTTCATATTCACACTTTTACTAGCATCTTATGCCTCATGACAGTTATGTGAAAGAAAATGAAACCTAGTTGGTTCACAGCCCTCACTTCTAGAATCTCTTGCTTGCTACCTCCCACCCATGAGAGCGCTCTAATTCCAAGGACAGATACGATCAGAATCATCAGAATGAGCGTAAAGAAATCAAGACATGCCCTTGAATGCAAAACTAAGTTCTCCTAAAAGGTGTCAATTTTTGAATATTTGGGGGCAAACATTTGGTGCACAGAACACATCAATGAGAGAACTTTAGAAGTGCTATCAGATTTCTGGCTCTGTGTGGAGAATTAAACCCAGCAAGGTAAGAGCTAGCAGTGCTGCAGCACCATGGGCCAGGCACATCTCTCAGCAGTTACGCGGCTTAACTTGTAACTCTCACCGTTACTATACAATTTTAGAATGAAGAGGCTGAGGCACAGAGGTTCCTTGCATTTACTCTGTTCAAGACCCAAAGGCAAAGGGGATGTCTCAGGATGCTTATGAAAGCAACCCCAAGATACCAGCTTAGACTGATGACTAAACAGATGCTTTAGAGAGTTCGAAAGAATACCTAGTGTGTTTCAAATTATTGAGAGGGAAAATAGACCACTGGGGAAGAATTTCAGAATATTTGAAAATTCGTAAGAAATTAAGCAAAAAAAGATTACTAATTCAGGAAAAACCAATCATGCAACAAAAAGGCGTAGCGAAAGTATTGTGTATCTCAACTAAGAATGAAAGGTAAGTAGAGAACTCAGCTATTAACAAAAAAAGTGATCTCTTGCCACTTGCAACTGCATGGCTAGAACTCAAGGGGTGACTACGCTAAGCAAAATAGTAAGAGGAGGAAGATAGAAACTAAGACTGTGTTGTGTCTCCAGATGCGGTACAGAGAAGGAAAACCAAGTTCAGGTAAAGCCAACCCAACAACAAACCCTAGAAGGCTACAAGAGGATGAGGGAGAGCCAAGTAGGTGGGAGCACAATGAACATTGTAGAGGATTATGGGTATCTTGGTGGTGTGGTGTGGTACGGGAGTAACATTTGAAGAGGAAAATCTGTACCTCTACATCATAGTGTTGTAAACTGATGCTATCAATTAAGTTATGCGGCGCCGGGCATGGTGGCTCATGCCTGTAAGCTTCAGCCTATGAAGAGGCTGGGGCTAGGGATCGCGGTTCGAGTTCCGCCGGGGGCACGAAGCGAGACCTAATTCCAAAAAAATAGCTGGGCGTGGTGGTGTGCACCTGTAATCCCAGCTACCTGGGAAGCTGAGGCTGGGGATCACTTGAGTCTGTGGTACCCCAGGCAATGAGAGCCTACGGTTCCACAAGCAAAAATAGCGAGACCTAGTCTCAAAAAAAAAAAAAAAAAAAAGTTAGGCGGTGATATAAGGAAGCAAACACACAAAACTGTACACACACGATAGACCGTAAAGTCAAGGTTGCAGTAGCAGTGTAAGCAGATTATCTAAAGATACTGAGTTAAACAGAAAATGATAGGGGCTGGTGGGGTAGAAAAACACTTAGTAGGCCAAAAAAAAAAAACCCTCTTTATGTAACTAAAAATTAAAAAGTAAAATACTGTAGGACTTATAATCTTTCCCTTTCCCCTTACCTGGATCCCCGAGCTTGTGAGACATTTCATTTAAGGTCTCGATCTCCTCCTCTTTCGGAGCATGAATGACCATAACTGTAGATCCTAAAATACTTAGCAAACAACCAATTTTCCCATGGAGATTAAGTCTTTCATTTAGAAAGTAGGAAGAGAGAATGGCACTAAAATGGGAAAGATGGAGAACAATTAAAATAAGCAGCCACTTTTTCCATTATTAGTATCAACACAACCAAAAATTTAAATTTACTAAACTCAAAATAGAATGCGAGCTTATGAAGACTCTGACTTGTCAGCCAAGGTAAAGAAAAAGCATGTTCACTCAAAAAAATGAAGATTTCTCAGGACTGCTTGCTTCCATATACACCAAACCAGTATAGTTACCATCTTCCTATTCTAGAAAGTCACTGAAATTTACAATGAACAGCAATGTACAAATTTATTATCTAATTAATAAGATTTTATATTGAGGCAAATGCTTAAAATTTGCTCAACTTTAATTTATCCCTACTGGGTGATGCATCCTTCATAATATGTTCATATAATTCTTTATAATCTGACTACTAATTAAGTCCTCAAGTTTTAATACTTTATAGCTTAGTTTTAGCTAAATCTAAGATCAAGTGTAAATAAGAATGGCAAAATATAAAGAAAATTAAAGGTAAATACATGTGCCACAACGTGTATTCTTACATAATATTTTTATCTTGAAAAAATATTTAACATGTTTTTATACATGTGATACATATTATCATATATAATCTATGACAAATGACAAATGCCAGTCACTTTTAGTTACAGTGACCAAAATCCAAGTTTCAAGTGGGTTTAGTTGTTTGAGGTAATCCCTGAAATAGAAAAAAGTGTCTAATTGCTCCATCCAAACAACTGCCCTAGGCGAATGTTCAGGACCCACGCATTGTTGATTGTCTGCAGTGGGTATAGAAGTCTATTCATCACTGACAATCACCTACAAAAGCACCTGTGTCAAATGATTAACATTGTTAAGTAAAAACTTCCAAGTAGAGTTAACACTGATTCTAATTAGTAGCAAGACAAAGCAAAAACTTACCTTCTACCAAAAACTGACAGCTTGCCTGTGCATAGAAGGTAATTTGTTTAAAGCAGAGCATTATACAACATTTAAAAAATGCCCTTAAGGTTGTTTAATGTAAATTATGCTGAGCATGTGTCATTAGATGGTACTGAGTGCTTTTCACACTGAAATTCCAACCTGTTTCCACATCAGAAGTGTGATGTCCTTACCTTACTAAGACACTGAGAGCTCCCAGCGGTGTCACTAGGGTGGCTGGTGCAAAGGCATATGCAGCAAAGTTGGCCACCTCACCTGCTCCCACTTGGAGATAGACAACAAAAGAAAACTCTCAGATACGAACATACTCAAGATAGAAATGTCTACTTTTTGCTTATGTATTTGTAGATACTACCTCAATTATATAAATAATTCCATATTTTCTCCTATCTACTCAGAAGGGATGACCAATAAGAAACAATACAAATCTGTAATTTTAACTGGAGACCTAATTTATGCATACATTATAGGTTTAACAAAATTTTAATAGATATTTATAGCCTACGATGACAAACAAATCAATTACAAGCAGTGAAAGTACTTCTTTTGCTTTCACTGACTCTTCTTTTATTACAAAACCAACTCAAAATATCTTCATGGGGACCGACACGCCAGGTGTTGTTCTGGGAACTGAAAATACAGCAGCAGACACTGCTCTTACGAAACAACCGTTTTAGTAAGGGAAGACAAACGTATGTCCATGAAAAGCTGCGGGAAGGAGAGACTGGCGTGGTGGTGGTGCAGAATTAAGGGCACTGACAGGAATCATGACTGTGGGCTGTGAGCTGGCTTCACTGCCAGCTGCATGGGGGAAACAGCCCACAAAAGAACAGCAAACGCACAACCTGACTCAAGACTTCGTCTGCCATGTCTTGACAGCAAGGAAGTCAGGGTGGTTCCTGCAGAGCAGTGGCACGGAGAGCATGCAATAGATGTCACAGCCACATCACACAAGATGCCTGGCGATCGGTAAGCATTTCCTCAGTTGGAAAGTCGCTGGAGAATATTGTGGCCAGACAGGCTCCCAACCTCAGGAAAGGACCTACTCTTTTCCAAACCAGTTAACCAAATTTACTCAGCAGTAAAATCAGTATAACAACTCCACATTAAACAGCCTCGTTAACTCCTGTTGTCAGACATAAACAATTTATCAAACTGTTCAGATTAGTTTAAGCTTTTAAATTTGCATTTCTCCTTCTTTGATCAGATTTATAATGACACACATCCCATTTTTAGTTAGAGCAGGTGGCAATTTTAACATTTTTTTAACTGTTATTGATATAAATAAACACAACAAAGTTTTTAAATGTTGACTCTAACAACCTTGCTAAATCTTTATTTTACAATCTATGTATATATTCTTTGGAATTTTTATAGCCATTATCATAATCAGCAAATAACAATTTACATATGATTTTGTAATTCCCTATTTTTCCTTTCTTCCCTTTACTGCACTGTCTTGAAATTTCAATGAAATGTTGAAAGAATGATGAGAGGTCATTTGCTTATTCCAGTTTCAAGATGAAAGTCTTTACTTTCCCTCATTTTGGTGCTAATTGTGTGATATATTTATTTAGATTTTTTTGTCTTTTATAATACTAAGAATATTCACTTAAATTATTTATTTGAAATGGTTTTTTTTTTTTTTTTTTTTTTTTTTTTTTTTTTTTTTTTTTGAGACTAGGTCTCACTATTTTTGCCCGTGGGACCACAGGCGCACATTGCCCAGGGTACCATGGGCTCAAGCAATCCCCAGCCTCAGCTTCCCAGGTAGCTGGGATTACAGGTGTGTGCCACTACGCCCAGCTATTTTTTGGAGACTAGATCTTGCTACGTGCCCCCGGCGAGACTTGAACCGTGATCGCTGTCCCCGGCGTGGCTTCCTAGGCTGTCACCTACAGGGATGTGCCACCATGCCTGGCCTGAAATGGTTTCTTTTTAATCATGGACAGTTGCTGAATTTTATAGAAATGATCATTTAATCTTGCCCCTTCAATTTCCTTTTTTTTTTTTTTTTTTTGCCTGGGGAACTACAGGCTCACGTTGCCCAGGGTACCACGAACTCAAGCAATCCCCAGTCTCAGCTTCCCAGGTAGCTGGGATTACAGGTGCGCGCCATCATGCCCAACTACTTTTTTGGAACAAGGTCTCGCTATGTTGCCCCAGGGGGTACTCAAACCATGATCCCCAGTCCCAGCCTCACCCCATAGGCACACGCCACCATGCCTGACTTGTGTTAGGTTTTTAAAGGAGTGGGAGAATCTATACCCTTTCCTCCCTATTTTTTTTTTAAGACTAGGTCTCACTATTTTTGCCTATGGAACTGCAGGTTTATGTTGCCCAGGGTACCACAGACTCAAGCAATCACCAGCCTCAGCTTCCCAGGTAGCTGGGATTACAGGTGGGCACCACCAGGCCCAGCTATTTTTGGGGGACTAGGTCTTGCTACGTGCCCCTGGCAGGACTCCAACCGCGATCCCTGGCCCCAGCCACAAGTTCCTAGGCTGCCACCTACAGGTCTGCACCACCATGCCCGGCTTCCTCCCTAATATTAAGAAACTACTTAGAGTTGAAATTATCTTTAAACATCGGGGACAGTGGTGCATGCCTGTAAGCGACAGCTTATGGAGTCGCAGTAGGGTCTGGGGATAGCTGTTCGAGTTCTGCCCAGGGCAACACAGCAAGACCTAGTCCCAAAAAATAGCTGAGTAAGGTGGCATGCACCTGTAATCCTAGCTACCTGGGAAGCTGAGGCTGGGGACTGCTTGAGGCCATAGTACCACAGGCAACATGAGCCTGCGGTTCCATGGGCAAAAATAGTGAGACCTAGTCTCAAAAAAAAAAAACTATCTTCTTTAAATGACCTTAGAACTTGCAAATGAAATGATCTGGTCCCAGGCTTTAGTATACACACAGATTTTAAAACTATAGACTCAAGTTAAAGAAATTCTACTTTTTTATTTTTTTCAGTCTTGATAGGTTTTACTTTTCTAGAAATTTGTCTACTTTACCTAAGTTTTACACTTTCTGGAACAAAACTGTTCATCCATTACTATCTACAAGACCTGGGATACAACTAAGACTGAATCAAGCATAGTTAACAATTCACCGTCTCTTTTTGTTGATTGGTTTCAATCTGCTAATGTTGATCATATACTCAATGACCTTTGTTTCCTATTTAAGTAATTTTAGCTCTTCTCTACATTTATTTACATCCTGCTATATTCTGGGAGTTTATTTTCATCATTCTTTTCCTATAATTAGATGCTTCACCTGTTATTTTCAATTCTGTATATTTTAAAACATCAATTTTACTGCAATTTAATTCAGTTATGTCCCAAAGGTTATGACAGTTTATATTTAGCATCAACAGTATTTGGTTTCAGGCCAGGAGTGGTAGCACACACATGTAATCCCAATTACCTGGGAGGCTGAGCCTGGGGATCACTTGAGCCCATGGGTTCGAGACAACCCTGGGCAACAAAGCCAGACCTAGTCTCTTAAAAGAAACAAACAAACAAAAACAGTATTTGGTTTCAAAATATGCTAGCAATGGGAGATTGTGATTGTGCATATGCAGACATTTCGATATGTAGTTATGTTTTCCAGCAGCATTCTCTATACTTACTTGATAGCAGTCCAGCCCACCACAACCATTCTTTAAGATATGCATGGCCACCTTGACCTGTGAATGAAAAAATACTTTACTCTGTGGAAGGTTTCATCATGATTCTATAAGATAATCATAGGAAAGGAAATAAGAAAATTGTAAGAATGTTAAAATGGTTATTAGGTTTGTTGTAGATGGTGTACAAAGAATTAAGTCAATCCTTAGATTCAAATCATACTTCATTCTTTGGCTTTATAAACTCAGCATTAATAAACTAAACTTCTTAAGAAAAAGCCAAACTTCAAATTACTCTTAAAGTCGGCAAGTCATGTAGGTGTGTGGGTAAGCTCATTTATGAGGAATTACCCTTGGGGAATATGGTTCTACAATGACCAGAAATAACCACTGCTCACAGTCTGGGGCTGTCAGGATGCTCACCCTTCTTTTTCACTGGAATTTTCAGTAAAATCAAAAAGCAATCAGTTCTCAAACTGGCATCCAGAAGGGGAAAAAAAAAAAAAACAATGAAGCAAATTAACGATGGACAGAGTGTCTGTGTTAATATCAAGAATGAGGGGCTGGGCACGGTGGCTTGTGCCTGTAAGCTTCAGCCTATGAAGCGGCCAGGGCTAGGGATCGCGGTTCGAGTCCCACCTGGGGCCCGTAGCGAGACCTAGTTCCAAAAAAATAGCTGGGCGTGGTGGCGCACGCCTGTCATCCCAGCTACCTGGGAAGCTGAGGCTGGGGATTGCTTGAGTCTGTGGTACCCCGAGCAACGAGAGTCTGCCTGCGATTCCACAGGCAAAAATAGCAAGACCTAGTCTCAAAAAAAAAAAAAAAGAATGAGGGCTATACTTGCTCAAGTGGCACTTTCCTTTCTGCCCCCTAAACTCCAGTAAAAGCCAATTGTTTCAAGTCTGCTTGATTAGTTCTGGTCATACAAAGGACACAGGGAAGAGGAAGAAAGTGGTATTTTTCACAGCCAAAGCAGGTCTTCCCATTAGATCAAAACCAGATTTAGAACTGCAACAGAGATTAACTAATGGCACATGACACAACAGAATGCTGGAGCTATGAATGGATCAAATGAAGAAATCAGAGAGAAGGCCAATCATCTCAAGTATCCCCACAGAGTGTTGTCATTCATCAGCAGTTTATGAGGAAAACACTTATACCACCCTTCACAAGTTCACTGAACTGACTGCTCTTCAACCCAGCGAAGTTCTCTCTTTCCTTACTGCCCATCTGAGATCATCAGGAAAAATATCTTTTAAAAAAAGTCAACTTCTGTTACAGACAAGCTCCTCAATGCTAAACAGATTGATTCTATTCTTCCTTCCTTCTCCAGAGACATACCAAAATTTAAAGGAATGATTGAATGCTGAGTTTCAGTCCCTATGTACACTCATTTTAAATTTCTCTTGACAACTTACTATTTTTCGTTTTCCTCATTACAAAATTAATGCTTGGTTTGCTACAAATATTTACAAGCTCTTGCACAGGCCGAAATTCTAAGTATGCCCAGTAGGAATGAGGATATTTTCAGTCGAAGAACCTGGTACATAAGACACATACATCATTCCAAAGTCACACAGGGCACCACCTACCTGCTCGCATGGAGCCTTTCCTGGCAAGTCGCAGAAGGCCTTTCTTCTTCAAAATGAAACTCCCTCCAATGAAAATGCTGGAGCTCATAGCCAATCCCAGACCAATATAAAAGTCATATTTTCCACGCCCCTGGTTCATTTCGTTTGTTACTTAAGAAGTTCCTGTGAATCACATTGATCACAGAACAGAGAGACTGCTGGTGCTGGAGGCAGGATGACCCACTTCTCAAATCTACAATGCAGAACAAAAAGCAATTTTCATAGAATGAACATGAAAACTCACATGCAATTCAACTTTTTATTCCATTTCCCTTCTCACAAACGAAGAATATCCTTTTTTACTACAACTAGCAATAATGAATACACTTAAATTTCATGCTAATCTAATTATATTTCTTCTATTTATGACAAGGGATGGGACCATGATATAAAACTTGTAGGGTGAGTTGGTCATGCTTTTTCCTCCGTTGGCCTCTATGGTCAGCACCTGTGGGATTAGGTCCTCCCCCAGGATTATACCTACCTGGGCCCAGTGGGTGTGTGCGTGTGAGTGGGCACACCTGGGCCTAGGAGATGAGGATAAAAGGGCAGTGTCACCATGGGAGAGAGCATGAAATGAGAGGCCAGAGGAGCAGCATCAAGATTCTTGGGGAAAGCGGGGCTTGCCTGCCTCCCAGCCATGGCCTGCCTTGCCTGGTGAGTCTGTATAACTGCTAGAACCAATAAAGAACCTATCAAGAGCCTACTACTGCACTACAACTGGCATCATGAACACGATGGTTGAATTACAACTGGTGATAAGGATGGATGGAATGGACTAACAAAGAAGACTTGCCAGGTGACAAAGACAACATGACAGTTGAACACAGACAACTGGCATGAGCAGGCAGGAGTCAGCAGATGAAGCAAGGACATGTCACATGTAGCTTAACTTGACACAGTTCAGCAATGGAGTCATGGACAACACTGGAGCTGCTGCAGACACACAGGAGGACAGGGTCCCAAAGCTTTGGCACAAGACCTTGTGTGGAAAGGAGATGGTCCGAGAGGACCAGCCTACTACTCCTGAGGCAGCAGACTTAGGAGAGAGGCCCCCTCACCATCATGCAGAGCTAGTCCAGTGGTGACAGGGATGAAACTGGTAAGACTTGGACAGTTCCACCAGAAGGTGGGGGAACTTTGGGAAGTTGGCTCTTATGTCTCTGGGACCCTGGGTGGGAGTGGACAGAGCATTTGCACACCCCAGGAGCTGAGAATCAAGAGGTGGTCAGTGGTCCTTGGTAGCCAAAGCAGTTTTGTTTTGTTTTGTTTTTTGAGACTAGGTCTCGCTATTTTTGCCCATGGAACCACAGGCTCATGTTGCCTAGGGTACTATAGACTCAAGCAATCCCCAGCTTCAGCTTCCCAGGTAGCTGGGATTACAGGCGCACGCCACCATGCCCAACTATTTTTTGGTGATTAGGTCTCTCTGTGTTGCCCCAAGAAGGACTCGAACTGTGATCCCTAGCCCCCGCTGCTTCATAGGCTGAAGCTTACAGGCACGAGTCACGGTGCCCGGCCTAGCCAAAGCAGTTTTAATGGCTCCTGGCAAGCGAGGTAGATTGCCGTGAGTGGAAAAGAGAGGTTCCCACCGAACACTGCAGTGCCTTTCAGCAGCAGGCATGAACTGGATCATCTTCTAGGTGCCAAATGTTTTTAACTTTCCACTTCTACATTGGTATCCCCTAGCACCTTAGTGGACTGGGTTTAGTTGTACACAGGTATTCGTTTACTTTTGCTGGTCATGACCAGTGTTGGCCATGAGAAATACACAGAATACCCTGTAGATTGTGTGGTGAAAAAAGGAAAAACCTTCAGGGGGTAGATTGTAGGATAAGTGAGTTGGTCAGGTTTGTCCTCCATTAGCCTCTATGATTATGATTAGCACCTGTGGTATTGTGCCCTCCCCATGACTGTACCTTCCTGGCCCAGTGGGTGTGCGTGACTGGGCACACCTGTGGTTAGGAGGCAAGGATATAAAGGGTGGTGTCACCAAGGGAACACAACAGAACATCAGAGAGAGTGAGCCCAGAGAGAGTGTGAAGATTCTTGGGTGCCTGGGGGCCTCACCTGCCTCCTGCCCCACCCCCGGCCCTGCCATGCCTAATATGTCTGCGTAACTGCTAGAACCAATAAAGAACCTACCAAGAACCTGGTGCTTGCACCGCAATACTATAAAAGACACACGGCAGTTGCCAGAGAGGTGAAAGTGGTCAAGGGCACAAACTTCCAATGAGACCAGCCTATTTGGGGTATGTAGGCAGAAGGTAGATTTTACATCATTTCCTCAGGAGAGGTTTGTCAGGGTGTGAGGTGTGATTCTTTTTTTTTTTTTTTTGAGACTAAGTCTCGCTATTTTAGCCCGTGGAACTGCAGGCTCTCTTTGCCCGGGGTACCATAAACTCAAGCAATCCCCAGCCTCAGCTTCCCAGGTAGCTGGGATTACAGACACGTGCCACCACGCCCAGCTGTTTTTTTGGAACTAGGTCTCGCTACGTGCCCCAGCAGGACTCGAACCGCGATCCCTAGCCCCGGCCGCTTCATAGGCTGAAGCTTACAGGCACGAG
>PVHY01015272.1:0-36327 GCA_004024945.1 Uropsilus gracilis
AAGAAAGAAAGAAAGAAAGAAAGAAAGAAAGAAAGAAAGAAAGAAAGAAAGAAAGAAAGAAAGAAAGAAAGAAAGAAAGAAAGAAAGAAAGAAAGAAAGAAAGAAAGAAAGAAAGAAAGAAAGAAAGAAAGAAAGAAAGGTTCCTCCTCTAGGCTAGGGGTGGGCTGCACCCACAGCAGCACCACACTGCACAGAGCCTGCCTTCAGGGGCTGAGCTGATGGCTCAAGCCCTCTTTCCTGTCTGTCTGACAGTGCAGGCTGCTGTGCCTCAGGTAGTGGTCTGTCACTTTCAGTGTCACAAGAGGGACCCAAATTAAATGTTCTTTCCCAAGGAGCACAAGGCTGAAGCCAGTCTTCACTTGACTCTGGTCTTCATTAGCTAATGGCCCTGATGGCAGATTTCTCATCTGGAAGATGGAGATCTGGCTGCTGCACCTACTTTCAGCAGGTGTTGAGGGGATAAGATCCCTTGTTTCATGCAACCAAGACTTAGGAGCATTTTCCGGGAACTGACGACACACGAATGAATACAACCAACAAAGTCCCTACACTCACGAAGCTGGTGAGCTAGTAGAGACATATTTAAGGAACCGGACAAAAAAGTCAGATATAGGGTCTGTGTGATTGCAATAAATACTGAAGTGAAAAGTCAACCAAGGAAGGAAAAGAGAAAGCGCCGTAGTGGTAGTGCTGGAGCTGTAATTTTGGGTTGACTAATGAGGCCACGGAGAGGGCGACATTTGAGCAAAATTGAAAGGAGGTGAGGGAGGCCACGCAGATTCTGGGGACAACAAACTAGGTAGAGAGAACGGCAAGCTTCCAGGGCCCAAGCTGGGGTGCACAAGGAGGTGGCAGGCTGGAGCTGGGGGCTAGGGGGCTCTAAGGAAAGGGACTGGAGAAGGAAGGGGGTCACAGAGTCATGGTAAGGACTTTGACGTTTGCTCTGAGTGAGGTTAAGTCAAGTGGGGTAGTGGGGGGGAGGTAGGGAAGAAAGGGGTGCTGCGGGTGAGAAACAGAAGATCCTCACTGCCCTGTGGGGAGAGGAGGCTGGGGTGCAGCCAAGAGCCTGTTAGGAGACTGCCACACTGGGTGGAGGGCGACATTGAACTCTTGCAGAGGGGCCTGGGATGATAGTGGTGGGGACGCAATGTCACACAAGGACACTCATCGTGTCATTGAATTGTCACTTGGTAGGAGAGGTGGTCTGCGTTCAATTAGTTTCAAACAACTCTAGAAACACCCAGAAAGTCTTCTGCTAGTGCTGTTTGACTTCAACACCTTGAATTCTTGTGAATCTTCTCATCTTGATCCCCAAATAACAGTCCCCAGACTCAAGAATGCTTCACCTCTGGGTAAATGGTTTAGAATATGGTTTTGTTTTTGTCATGTTTGTTGTTCTTGGTTTTATATTTTCCTTCTATTCAGAATATTCAGAACACTGGGACTGGATTTTCTCTTATGACTAGTGGATTTCTTTTAAATAAGCTAAGTAAAAAGCCAGTTAGTTTCAAGAATATTAAGAGACTAATACAGACAGTGCAGAGGTTCTGCAAAAGTTTGGGGCTCCCTGAGCTAAGCTGGAGGGCTGTTTCACACCTGAGCCCCACTGAGCCCCGCCCTGCACACTGACACAGATTGCCAGAGGCTCCAATAGCACTTCTGCTTCCCACAGACTCCTAGCTGGCTGAAAAACCCCAACATTCCAACGCTGCCAGCTCCACCTGCCATCCTTTCAGGTGAGGGAAGGTGGCCAAAGCTGGGTAAGAGACGAAGGGGGTGTGGGGGAGGAGGGTACTGCCATGCAACCAGGAAGCAGGGGTGAATCCATCCACTGCCCCTTTGTCATAAGGGACAGTTGCCCTTGCCACCCCCTCCATGGGAAGATCCTGAGAGTGGGGTGAGATGGCTTTGGTGTGATTCTGGACAGACCTGGGAAAGGAAGCTGGAAGTTAATCACCATGACTGTTATGCCCCAAGCCCGCCTCTTCCTCACCTGTCCCTTGGGGGACTGAACCTTTGTCACATTTTCTTAACATTCTCTTCAATCTCAGCTTGGCCTTTTCCACATGTGACCCATAGATCATACTAAAAGGTTGGTACGAGCTAGGAGGGAAGGAGGGGTAGTGGAGCAGCCTGCAGGAAGTACCCAGGAAGGAGATTGGTTTCAGCCCCAGTACAACTGCCTGATGGCTCTGGTCCAAAAGGATGAGTTCTGGTTCCCCCTGCTCAACCTTGGGCTGACTATAGCCCTCTCGCTTGACTCAGGACAAGTAGGTCCAGGTCAGGTAAGTCTGGGACTGGTCACTTGAGCAGGGTCACTGTTGCAATCTCTCTGCTTTGCCATCTGTTGTGCACACGGAGCTGGCTAGGCTCCCATTTTGGCCACTCTCCCACTCAGGCACTTGCGCTGGCTACCTATGGTCTACAGATTTGAATTCAGAATGAGTGTCCAAAGCACCTGCTATTCTCCGAGCAAGATTCCGGACACTTCCACGGATATCACCCTTTTGAAAAGACTCTTTCAGGATCTCAACTCTGTTTTGGCATCTCCACCAAAGGTGAGCTAGAGAGTGGACTGACCAGACCACCACTGCCTGCCTGCCTACCTGTCTTGGCTACTGTCCTTGGGGCCAGCCCTCAGCCTCCCTCCTGCTCAGAGTCTCAGCATACTGATTCAGACACTGACCCTAGGTCCCCTTGAGGATTCTTCCTGGAATGTCCACGCCTTCGGAGAACTTAGATGATGCAAGACATCCCCCCTGTCCACCTGCACTTGGGTGGCCTCCTTCTGGCTCTCCTCCTACAGTGTGAGCTCCCCCTTCCTCCAGCCAAGGCTATGTACCCCTGACTCTGCCACTGATGTGCTACATTAATCAGGGGGAAGGGGATGGACACTGCACAGATTCACCAGCTTAGAAATCCCACTTGCTGGGCGTGTTGCACGCCCTTGTTGTCCAAGCACTGGGAGGCAAGAGACTTGGGATTGCTTGAGTTTGTGGGTCTGAGACTACCCCGGGACAACATGGAGAGACCTGGTCTTGAAAAAGCAGCCGGGTGCCGTGGCAGGCACCTGTAATCCCAGCTACCTGGGAGGCTGAGGCTGGGAATTGCTTGAGTTCATGGTACCCTGGGCAACTTGAGTCTGTGATACCCCAAGCAATATAGTTAGACCTAGTCTCCAAAAAAAAAAAGAAAGAAAGAAGGAAGGAAGGAAGAGAAAGGAAGGAAGGAAGGAAGGAAGGAAGGAAGGAAGGAAGGAAGAAAGAAAGAAAGAAAGAAAGAAAGAAAGAAAGAAAGAAAGAAAGAAAGAAAGAAAGAAAGAAAGAAAGAAAGAAAGAAAGAAAGAAAGAAAGAAAGAAAGAAAGAAATCCCACTTGTCTGTCCTCGCCAACCTCTTCTTCTGGGATAACTGAAGGACGGATATTCTGGAGCAACCTGCATGGATATGAATGACAAGGAAAATTCCCAGCAGCTTTTCCACCCTAAGGAACTGGAGCAGGTAACAAGATCCCCAGCAAAAGACTAAGCGAAGGGTAGGGGGCTGTGGGATAGGCTGGGAAGAAAACACAAGCCCAGGATGAAGAATGTATGGAATGTGGGGGGGGGGCGGAGGGCTGGGGTGAGCCACAGCAGTATTTTCCAGAACATTCCAGGGAAGAGAGCAGAGGTAGCACCTCTGTGAGATTTGGTTAAGAGCTCTTCAAAGGAGACCAAGGGATGAATGCTTTCTTTTTTTTTTTTTTTAGATTAAGTCTCACTATTTTTGCCTGTGGAACCGTAGGTTCACATTGCCCAGGGTACCACAGACTCAAGCAATCCCCAGCCTCAGCTTCCCAGGTGGCTGGGATTACAGGCACTCACCACCACACCTAGCTATTTATTTGGGACTAGGTCTTTCGTGTGCCCCTGGTGGGACTTGAACCACGATTCCTGGCCCTGGCCATGGCGTCCTAAGTTGCTGCTTACAGGCATGCGCCACTATGCCTGGCCAGGAGACGAATGCTCTTTTCTGTCTTTGCCGTCCCCAAACTGGAGGAATCTAAGTTCTGGCAATGCCAAAGAACCAAAGACTCTAGAGACAGAGTCCAAAGTGTGAAGCCTCAAACTCTAGTGGGGGTGCACCCACTCTGCTGGCCCCTTGGGCCTCAGTCTGGGCTTGACAAGCTGCCAGAGGCAGTTTTTTGTGACTTTGGGCTTCCAGTGATTCTGAGCACTGAGCACTGACTTGTTCAGACAGTACAACCTCTTCTTTCTCTGGGGACTCATTTGCCTTCTTCAGGGGCTAGGCCAGGCCTGCTGGAGAGCTGGCTGGAAAGCTGGCTGGGAGGCAGCTCTCTCTAGGAGACATAGTGCAGTGCCATGCTTGTCTCCCAGAGTGAGGGTTGGCATCCTTCATCGAACCAGCTCCTTCTCCCCACCTGATGGGGGAAAGGGTAGAAAGTTGGGTGGGGGGAGGCACCTATTTCCTGGACCTAAGGTTCCAATTTCTCTGGGAGGAAGTTGCCTCTGGTTTGTCTGTCTTTTCTCCTTCTTCCAGGAGACACCCCCCAACCTTCCTACCTCAGAACAGGGAGGGGAATGCACAGGAATGCACAGGAGACAGGCTTCTCTTGCCTGGTAATGCTCCTCCACCCCTTACCTGCCTAGACCCCAAGGTCCAGTTTTCCAGGGTCTAGCTCTTCTCCTACCTTCTGGACCAGAATGCACCCATGACCTGGGATTCCTTCCTGAGATTGCCCTGGGCTCCCCACCACCCACCTCCTAGCTTGAGCTGCCTGTTCTCAAAGCTGGAATCCCATTTTCTCTCTGCTCATGGTAATCCCATAGAACCCAGCTGCAGCTGTCCAACAGACAGCCACTAGCCACATGTGACCAGGGAGCTGTGGAGAAGCAACCCTTCCTAACGAAATGGGCTGCAAGTGGAAAATGCACCCAATTTCAGAACTTGGAACCATCAGCAAAAGTAAAATAGTTTTGATATCTTTTTATACCTATTACATGTTGAAATGGTAATATTTTGGATTCATTTGGCTAAAGATATTTTTTTAAATTTCAATTTCTTTCTTTTTTTTTTTTAACTGTGCTTACTTGAAATTTAACTTCCATGTGCATTTTGCATTGTGGTTCCCATTATGTTTCTGCTTGCCAGTCTGAGGGTGGAGGTCATACAACCCTGATAACAGAGCTGTCCGGGAGAGGGCACGGCGGACTCAAGCGGAGATCATGTGAGTCTGGAAGTGGTTCCCGTCTCTGACCTGAGAGCAAGTTCTATTTGCAGAGGGACAGGTCTAATGAACATGGGGTCTGACAGGAGGGGAACCAAGATCCTTGGCCTGTACCCAGCGGCAGGGATGGCACAGAGTCTGCTCTCTAAGGCAGCGAGTCCCAGAACCAAGACCTGCAGCAAGTGCAACCAGTTGCAGATCCCAGCCCACAATCAATTGGCAGGCGAACCCAGCACTCTGAGCCCAGATCCTCCACGGGTAACTTCATAGGGTTGTTTGAAGATGAGATGGGCTCAAGCTCATACAGGACTCAGAATAGCAGCTGGTGCATAATATGTGGTGTTGATGCAGTGCTCTGGGACACTCAGGAGGGAGGAGGAAGGAGGTAGAAGGTGGACAGAGAGGCCAGGACATGTTTGGGTCCTATTATTGCAAGGCAAGGCCTCACTCCCTATATTTCCCTCTCTCACATGAGGGTGACCAACATCCAGAAAGGTGCTGAGCATCTAGTGAGCATGTACCTTCCTCCTGACCGCTTACCCCTCAGAGGCCCCAGAAACCTGTGTGGCATACTGGAGTCCCTTGCTATACCGGCCAGTTAGACAAGGTGACCTTGGGGTTTTTCACACTGGAGGCAAGTCAGGCTGGTGAAGGGCTAACAGCTGCAGGACCCGGGAGCCTCAACTCTGCCATCCCTCAGAAAGCCTCATCTTAACACCACTGGAAATTCTTAAGCTGGGATTTCAGTTTAATTACATATTGATTAAATGGAACAAAGAAGTGGAGGCTCCAGGGAGCAGGCTCTGTGAGTGCCTGATGGAATTTCAATCCTGCTTTCTTCCTGCCTCCCACTCTCTTAGAGGTTTGCAGCTCTCTCTGCTATGGCCTGGATCTGTGGGCACGACAGGCCCTGCTTTGAACAGTGGGTAGTGGGTGGCCCATGGCCACACAACACTCTGTTCACTTCCCTGCCCTGACCCCTGGCACTCCCATCTACCCACCCTTTTAAACCCAAGAAGTCCGCAACCTGCCCAAGGTCATACCCAAGGTGAGAGGGAGATCTGCACTTGAACCTGGGTCACCTGACCTGCCTCTTCTTGTGTAGGGCACTGCTATCTGGAAAGTCCTGGGTGGCATAAAGACTCATTGTCTGCCACACCCAGCACAAGTCCACCATGGGAAGTGCCAAAGTGAAACGGATATCTATTGTGCAGTTTACTGTCCAGAAGTGAGTCTTCTGTGGCCTCTGTCCTTTGTGGGGTCTCTACCTGAAGACCAGATGTAAGGTTCCTAAGGAGATGGTCTTCATCAAGCCTGAAGACACAAGGAAGTAGTCCAACATGAGACAGAGCACCCCAAGGATAGGAATAGCAGGTACAAAGACCCAGAGGCAAAGGGGTACACTTTAGTGGCCCAGAGGAGGCTGAGTCCCAAGTGTGAGAATGTGTGTGTGTGTGGGGGGAGGGGTGTTAAGTTGGAGGCCTGAGTTGGATCCATGACTGGAGGTCTGTGGTAGACAAGGGGCCATTACAAGATCCCCCCACTCCTTCCCAGCAGTGAGTTTGGGGACTAGAACTCAGCTCAGGCAAATGGAGTTGCAAGTGAGGAATTCTGTTTCCCTCTCAGGGAGGAGGGAGAGGCTCAGGACAGCCAGGGCACAGTGGAAGGAGGTCCACCTGTCTCTTACATTCCTTCCTGGTGGAGGCCAGTGCTGGTGGGATGTTTTGCTACCTGTCTCCTGACCGAGGAGTCTATGTGGGGCCCAGTAAGGCGCTAGACTCCACCTCAAGAGCATTGAAAAGTCACTGGAAATTTTAGCCATGACATACGTTCCTTTGAAAATATCATCTGGGATACAGAATGAGGAAGGAGGGAGGAGCGAAATCAGAGCCCACAGAAGGGGAATAGGCTGCTTGTGGAGACCATGACCTAGGCATCAGGCAGTCAGGAAGGAGGCAGAGTCAACTCCATCTGACAAGAGGCATCCCCTGCCTGGGGTAAGAATCAGGTCTGCTGTACCCCTCAGTCTTGGTTGCTGGTAAGGTTCCGCAGTCCTGTGAATGGCCTCCCTGGGAGTGACAAGACCCTCAGGCAGAATGCAATTTGCAGAACTTGGAGCTGCCCAGAGGTTGATGGTTCCAAACTGACACACCCTACCCCTTGGCCCCGCTTTATTTCCCTTCATGACACTTATCGCCTTTGAAAATCACCTATGAAGATATTTACTTGCTGACCTTGTTTGCTGCCTGTCTCCCAAAGGCTGCACTGTCCAGTGTGGGGGCTGCTGGCCATGCATGGTTATCTGAGCACTTGAAATATGTGAATCCAAATTGAGGTCTGCTGTAAGTATAAAATACTCATCAAATTTTGAAAACTTAGTACAAGAAATGTAAAAATCATTCCATTTTAAAGCATTGATTACATGTCAAAATGACACATCATGGGTTTACTGGTTTAAATAAACTGTATCATTAAAATTAATTTCTACCTGCTTCATTTTATGCTTTTTTAATGTGGTTACTAAAATTTTTTAATTACTTAGTGACCTGCTTTTTTCCGAGCGGACAGTGTTGCACCAGACTAGGGATGGTTAGACTATGGTCCATGGATAATTCCGTGAGCAAGCTGTCACAGTGCATCATGCAGCCCATGAACTAAGAATTCTGTTGCATTCTAAAAGGACTATCAGAAAACAAAGACAAAATGTGCAAGAGGCTTCCTGTGGCCCAGAAAGCATAAAGGGGTTACTCTCCGAAAAGATTTGCACTAGACTCTAAGATTGACAAAAGCAGGAACTTTTCTCACTTTTATTATTTGCTGTAGGCAGTACCTACAATAGTAGGTAATGCCAAGTAGTGTCAAGCACATAGGAGATGTTCAGTAAACATTCCACAAAGGAATGAATGAGTGCCAAATCTTACATGGCTGCCTTTTGCTCCTACCTGGATGCTGTCCCCTCAACTGACTTGGCTGCCCCCAAGAACAGAGATGCACTTTCTCCCATGTGCCCCACTGTGCAGGTCAGCTTGGACCTGAGCCCCTGGTTTGGAACTGTAACTGGGAGCTGATGCATGCCACAGCTGGCAAGAGACTCCAGTAAGGAGAAATTGCCTGGATGATGCATGCCTTGAGGGCAAGTAAGGAAGCACTATGGGTGGAGTCTGGCATAAGAGGGAAAAAGCTGCAAAAAAGCAGAGCAGAGAAGCACAAGCTGTGGCCCAGATGGGCGACAACCCAGAAGGTCAGCACTCCAGAACTGGACCACTCTGGGGAAGAGGAAAAGCTAGGAGAAATTCTAGTAGAGGTCTTTGGTGAAAACTGGAATTTGAACCTCTGAAAAAGAGAGGCTTCCTTGCTGGAAAACTTGAAATCTCTCTATGCTAAAGAAACTTGGAATCTGTGTATGCTGAAAAGCTTGGAATCTGGAAAACTTGGACTCTTGTACCTCTGACAAGAGAACAGCTTGCCGGGAAATTGCACTTGGTGTGAAATGCCTACTTCACGTTTGGAGCAGTGAAAAGATGCCAGCTGAGACACGTGCTTCTTGATAAACCGCGTGTTCTGGTCTGAGTGGCCAGAAGATGCCATCTTTGTTTTTTTTTTTTTTTTTGAGAGTAGGGCCCGGGGCACCACAGACTCAAGCAATTCCCAGCTTCAGCATCGCAGGTAGCTGGGATTACAGGCACCCGCCACGGTGCCCAGCTGCTTTTTTCAAGACTAAGTTTCACTATGTTGCCCAGGGTAGTCTCGAGCCCATGAACTCAAGCAATCCCAAGCCTCTTGCCTCCCAGCGCTTGAACAACAGACATGCACCACCATGCCCAGCTAAGATGCCATCTTGAAAGCATTTTAGGACTTTGAAATTGAACTATAACTGGGGTAAGATAACTGGGCACTCATGGCCTCAGGGACTCTTGGTTCACTTCTTTTTTGTAAATAAGTCTAGTTATTGCTGTTTTGAATTGTCTTGCAATTATGCATGCGGTAGAAGAACCCAGAGAGTGCCAGGTTTACCTATCCATCTCTCCTTGCAAGTCCGGATGCTGTTTTGTACCCAGTTTCAGAACAACACACTCTGGGTGGCATGTTGCTTCCTTCCCACCTTTAGAGGTCAAAGTTGTTGCTGCACATCCCTTTGTTAAGAACCTGGGGACAGGGGAAGTGACCAAAATTCATTCACCCCTTAACTGGGGAAATCCTGATTCCTCTAAGGGACAAAACTCCTGAGGGTGAGAGGGAGCCAGCCTTGGCCTGGGAAGGGGGTTAGACTGTTTATTTTGTTGGGTCTAGTTCTTTTCCAAAGAATCTATCAGTGGAAATTCAGGTGAACCAGAGCCCCCAGAGCCAGACCAGGCAGACATTCGGTGCTGCCTGTCCCATGCAGGATGCTGTGGTTTTGATAGATTAGAAACCCAGACTTGGACCTTGTGCTTTCACGCCTTAAAAAAGGATGGGGAGGAGGGGGGAGTTGGCTCTTTTGTGTTTAGATTTTCCATCCTCTGGCAATAAAATTGCTTCTGACTATCTCCACACATCCAGCATGCACCTTGAGAAAGGTGAAAGGATTTTGGTGGCTCAGGCTTGTCCATACACAACCCAGAGAGAGAAGAGGAAGCGATGAGTGCCCCTGGCAGGTGTCACAGAGACAGTAGAGTGGAGGAGATGTTCCCATGCATGCACATGCAGTGTTGGTCCCTCCTGTGGGGGGCAGTGTGGTTTTCTAGTAAGTGCAGAGTGGAGTATCATGCCCATTTTCCAGCAAGCAATCACTTGGTCTGTCAAGATCTCAATCTTCCCCTCTGTAGAATGGCTCCTACCAGGACCAGAAGGAGTGATTGCTTAGAGTGCCTGGCATACAGCACTTGGGCCCCCAGGGTTGTAAGTGATCATCCTCGTTTAGGAGACAGTTCCCTCCTGATCCTCTCCTAAAGAAGTCAGGGAGTCAGATAGCACCAACTTGCCTGGTGAGGGCAAGAAATGTGTGGCACAGAGAGGCCCCAGTGTAGGGTATCCCAGAGCCAGAGAAGATTAGGGGCCCCTGATCTTCCAGTGCAAGGCTATTCTCCAGTCTGAAGTCTCCCTCCCTACTCTCCCTTCCCACCCCCCCACCTTTGTCCTGGCTCAGAGCTCCTGGGAGGTGGCAGTGAGAGATTGACAGCTTCTGGTGTTTTCTCTCCTTCTATAGCCCCGCCCCCAACACTTCATTTATTTATTTATTTGTTACCTGGGCTGCAATTAAGGAGGAAAAATCTGAAAATTAAGTGATTTCGAAGGTCTGAGCAGGGGTGGGAGCAGGGTGGGGAAGGAAGAGAAGGGGACTCTGTCTTTCTTAGGTACTAGAGGAATTTCTTGGGACTCCCACCTCATTTCCTCTTTTAGAAACCCAACCATGGAAAGCACCTACTGCATGCCAAGCCCTGAGTGAGATAGAACGAACTCTGACCTCACTCAATTGGATGGTAACCTGGTGGAGGCCACAGACACCTAGATAAACACCCTAATGTCTAATGACAAAGGAAAACTGGGAACCTGTTCTCAACTTCTGCTCTCCTCTCCATTTCCTGAGGAAAAACACCTCCTAAGCAAATGTTTATAGCAAAGTTAGGCTTCTTTTAAATTTCCCCAACATGTAACTTCCTTTATGGAACTCTAGAGGAAAAGACTACTTAACTCAGCCTTGAGTGGGGAAACCTTTCAAGGGGAGGTAACATGGGCACAGGGCTTTGAAGGTTGCACAGGAGTTTAGCAGTCTGGGGCAAGACTATGGAGAATGCAAAGTTAGATTTTTAGTGAGAGGCATGACAAATGCAAAGGCTAGAGACAAGAGTGTGAGGGCAATGTGGTTGTCTCTCTTTGTGTGAGCGGGTGTGGGTAGCACATGGAGAGATTAAAAAAAAAAAAAGCCAGACTTAAGGGCCTGAGTACTAACCTCAGGAGCTTGGGAATCTTGGGCCGCTAGGTGATGGAAGCTATTTGTGGGAGTGAGGTCAGCACTTACACCCTAATTAATGGGTGAGGGTCTTGAGGCTCAGATATGTGATCAACCCTAACTGAGACTGTCAATTGGGCCTGGCAGGCAGGCACTGACCTTTGCTTGCCTCTGACAACAGTGTTAATGAGCCTAATTTACTTTAGTCCATTAACGAGTCTTTGTTGAACAAAAGCAGGCGCCAGAAGATCGTGGGTGTGAGTGGCTATGTGGATCTCTAGATCCCCACCCCCAGAGAAGACAGCTACCTGCACTTCCCTGGATGGCCACATGGGAGGCCAAGATATCTCCCCTGCTCAATCAGCCCCCAGAGCCTTAGACTCTAGGCCAGCAAAGCTGTCCCTTAGAGAGCAGATGGCAGATATGGAGGGCGGGGGCTGTCACTCCTCCAGCCCCAGCCTAGTCCCTCTTGGGGTTCAACCTAGGCTTTGGAGACAGTGGTGGATGTGTAGCAGGACTGGGTCAGCTAATACAAGTGTTCCTTCTCACCCCAGCAGAAGGATGCCAAAAAATGACATCAGAAACCAAATGTAGAGGGGGGTCAGCCTGGCACTCCAAGGGAGCACCCATCCAGCTGGTCTTCCTTTCAGATCCCGGTTAAGATGGGCATAGGGTAAAGTGGGGTTGTCAGTGGGTCAATGGTAAGAAGCCTAGCGACAAAGGCTGACAAGGAGGGTCATAGAGCACAGGAAAGTGCCACCTCAGCTCAGTCTACAGTGGGAACAGGTCTTGCATATGCATGAGACTCAAGACTACGCAGGTCAGGAAGTCTAAATGTTTCAAGGGGCTAACTCATCTGGGCTTGGGACAAAGCAGAGATGAGCGGCCATCCCTTTGACCCTAGAACCCTGGTTTACGTGGATGACAGCTGTCAAAAGAGCAGGAGCTGGAACCCTAATATCTCCTTGGTTCTATGACTGTGTCCCACTGTGATTCTGAGAAAATCACTGACCTGCATAAGCCTAAGCTTTTCTATGTGCCCAGTGGGGATCAGACTCTGTTCAGATGTCTCCAGGGTCGTGCTGGATGACAGAAGCAAGCTAGAGTCATCACTTGGATTGGATTCTCCTGGGAAGTTTAAGAGCCATCATTAAGTGTCAAGGGTTGCCCAGGACTCGCAGTCAATGTCCAAAAGAAGCAGTGCTGCAGTATTAACTCCATGTCATAGACATGGGACCTGTGGCCCGGCAAGGTAGAGATACTTGAACCAGGTTGCTCCAGTGAATCCTAAGTCCTGCAGCCAGGTCCTTGTGCCCCGGTTGACTTCAGGACCCTGGACAGCAACCCAGCTTCTCCCCCCTCCCCCACCTCGCCCCCCACGGTCTAGGCACCTAGCTGTTCCTGGACTCTTTACCAGGGCTTTCTGAACCATTTGTTTTTATGTCTGTACACTGGGAAGCCTGCAAGTGGGGCTGGCGTCCGTCTATGAGTATAAAACTGACAAGAAGCGCTGGTGGAGTGTGGAAACTGTCAGCAGAGCAGCCGCCTGTGAAATTAACATGATATCGAAAGCGTCAATGTTTATTTACGGGAAATATCTGGACAGGATGCAAAGAAGGCCTGCAGCTGCTGCCTCAAGAGTGAAGGTGAGGGTCTCCCCTGCCTGACCCTCCTCGCTAGCTACTTGATCTTGCTGGCAGAACATGTCCACCCCTTGGTTGAGACTCCCACTCTGTTCTTGACTGGCTTAGGAACAAGCACTCAGGGAGAAAGGTCAGCTGATCCAGAAGTAGTCTCCCTCATGCATCAGAGCTCCAAACGCAGTATGCCCAGAATCTGGTGAACATGGGTGGGTTCCTGTTCTCCATGGCAGCCCTCATCCAGCTGACTAGGCCAGGTTGAGGTCACTGACTGAAACCTGGCCAATCAGAGCGTGTCTCATGGGAATTTGAAATCAGGGCACAGAGATGAGGTTAGCTGCAGGGAAATGAGATTACAGGTTGTACTGTTTCCCAGCAGGGGCTGCCATCTTGAGATGTTCAAACTCAGATAAGAGCACTTTGCTAGGTGGGGAAAACTTGGTTGGCAGAGATGGGGAAGAGAACAGAGCAGGCAGACAGAGAAGGGTGAACAGAGGGCTGTCTGGTCCTGACAGACTGACACAGGTTTTCATTTGGGATGGGGAAGCCTGGCAGTTCATTCTTCAACTGTGCTTCTTCAGATTTCTCCATAACCTTGTATTCAAAGGGCCCTATTTGATTAAAGGGGAGAAACCCCCTGAAACTGAACTTTAAGACAGAGACTGATCCCAGAATTGAGGTGACAAAAAAAAACCACTCCAATAAATGTGGCAAATTAGCTGGGAAGGCACAAAGGGGGCAGTCAGTAGCCCATAGCATGTGGTGGCATAGCTGCTAATTATGCAGTGTCACCAATGTTGGGACCCAGGCGTAGGCCCACCAAGAACAGCAAGTAAGGACCCTCCTCATGGCTTGCCTCTGTTTCTCCATATCCTATGTGAATGGGAAACATTGCTCTGGTTGCTCCCTAGCTCACCTTTCCCACGAGTTCCAAAGAAAAGCCAGTGCCGGTATTCTCTGGTTCCAAGTGCATGTATCTTAGGGAAAGGTTCTGACTGACTGCGTTTGGGTCAGGGGTCAATTTCTTGCCTACTCACAGCAGTGACACAGGGATAAGGTTGGCCCAGCTTGGGCCAGGCTCTGTTCCCTAGACCAGGCCAAGGCAGTGGTTCACCCCATGTGTGTAGGGGCATGCAGCCCACACAAAGCAGGCAGAACAAGCCATGTCAACTGTTTTCTGAAGCACAGAGACCATGTGACAGCCATGTGGTGCTGGATTGGAACCTATTCTGCTTCCCCCTTTGTTACAAGGGAGGGGTCATTTCATCCCCCATGGCTGCATAGTGGATAAAATTCTTGTTGACCCTAATGTCCCCCAAACTGGCTTGGTGGTAAGAATTGGCCAAGGTTCTCACAGACACCACATTCATCAGGGCTGAGCCAGGCTGGGAATCTGGATTCTGACTGAGTCTTGTGTGACGAGGCCATGGTGAGCCCCTCCCTGGTCTTGACTTGCTAGAAGGAGGCATGTCAACGGCAGTGTGTGCTCAGCTACCAGACTCAGATTCTTTCAAGTGGTGGCAATGTGCCTTGGCTGCATGTTAGAGTCACCTGGAACTCTGGAAACTCCTATTACCCAACCTGCTCCCCAGACAAGAGCATCAGATTCTCAGGGGGTGGGGCCACGTAGCAGTATTTGCAGTTCCTGGGAGATTCCGTTTGCAGCCAGGCTCAAGCACCATGGTCTAGAGAAAGCCACCATTTTCACTGCCCCCACACTCCCAAAGACCCTGGCCCCACCACTTGCATAGGTGGTCTTTTGACTTTGGCCTTATCTCAGCCAACTGGCCCAAAAATGGGCATCTGACCTGGCCCTAGTCCATGCTAGTTTCTCTTGGAAATTGTGTGCTTGGTGAGTTGCTGGAGGAGAGAAGACAGGCACCTCCTGACTAGCTGCCTGGAAGTAATTTGCCTGGCACAGAGGGTCAGTAACCTGAGGCAAGAAGAGAGAGGAAGCTTCTTGAGGTGGGTGCCCTGTCTGCTTGCAAAATCCCCTTGTTAGAGATTCCTTTAAATGGGCTTCTACTCCCTCCAGCAAGCTGTTTTAGACTCAGGCAGTGCTGAGAGTCAGACTTATCCCAGCCCCAGAGCCCACTGTGCCTCCATCCCTCTTCCTGGGAGGCCAGCTGCTGTGCCCACTGGGCATATCCCAAAGCCAAGAACTTTCCACGGGCACTGTGGCCAGGCTCCCCAACAGTCCTTTAAGGTGGGGATGATGATTACGTTGACTAGAAGAGCAATGCTGTGCCCTGGGGTGCCTGGCTCATTAATGAGCAGCAGAGACATAAACGGGGGTGTGCCAAATCACTTCCCACAGATCTCACCGGAAGCCAATTATGCAGAGCAGGCCAGAGTGGAAGGCCTGCTGCGAAAAGGGGGTGGGGCAGCGGCTTGCTCTCTCCCCAGGGTGGGCACAGGGCACGAGAGGAGGGGCTGGCCATTTGGAGCCTGCTCCCCTGGCCCAGGCTCTGAGAGAGACACAGGCCCTGGGTCCATGCACAGGGTTATCAATATGCTAAGGGCTATGATGAAGCCCATGGACTCGGGGTGTTGTACAAGCTGCCCCACTCTGAGATGGGAACCGCACACACGGAGCCTGCTCTTATCCACCGTGTTGGTCCTCTTGCTTTGATCACGTTAGCAAATGTGTGTTATTTGGATGACTGCTAGTTGGAGCCTATCTCCCCCACCAGACTAATCCCCAGGGGCAGAGCTGTGCTAGTCTTGACCCCCTTTGTCCCCTGGGGCCTAGCCCAGAGCCAGGTGAGAGCAGGTGTCCAGAGAGGATGTGGAAAGAAGGGAGGGAGGGAGGGTTTAAGAGCAAGTCTTAGGACTCCATTTTGTAGGTGGGGAAAGTGAAACTCAGGAAGGGGAGAACAACTGGCCAGGGGCAGACAGTGGATTGGGCAGGGTTCACTTGGAAAGGAAAGAGGCTTGGAAGACCAAGAAGACACGAGGTTTCAGGATGACTGTGGGAAGAAACCATCTGGGTAAGTGTACAACTACAAGCCAGGTATAGATGAAAAAGTGGAAAGTGACCCTGAGCAAAACCTTTCCTGAGACAAAGACCCCTCCCAGCGGGAGCAGGATAAATGAACTGTGTGGGGATGGTGGCATGTTATCTGAGGGAGAAGTCCACAGGATGAAAATAGTGGACACAACCCCTGTTGGAAGTATTTTGCTGGCAAGATCTAATTCAATCCTCATGAGTTGCATGACAACTTGCCCAAAGTCACCCATCTGGCCCATGGCCCAGCCAGGACTTAGAGCCAGGTTGCCCGCCCCAGATCCTATCACCTTAAGCTTCCATACTTGGCTCATGTGGCTATCCCCCACCTCCTGGTTGGCCTTGTGTGTTTCCATGTGACTCCAGTGCTCAAGGTGCATTCCTGCTTAGTCCAGGGTTGGCAGGCCCTAAACCAGAGGCCTGGGCTAAGAGCTGCGATCACTCTCATGGACACAATGTTTTAAAACAATGTTTTAAAAGCTACAAAACTCTGTGAATTCCACAAGGTGGGGCGGGGGGAGCCTTGGAAGGCCTTGATTTAGAAGGGGTGAAGGGGTTGAAGGTATGGGAGTAGAGGAAAGGACTATTTGGAAGAGTGACATGTATCATGAGCTGGAGGTTGCCAGAAAAAAAGTGACCTTTGTGTGTGAGGTAGCAGGTGCACTGGAGGGTAAGGGACTTCCAAACAGAGGGAGCCTGTAGTGGACCTGGAGTCAAGGAGCTGGGGCATTTCAGAAAAGGAAGAGCGACCCATCTAAGACGCTTCAGAATCTGGAGAGTGGAAATTGGACTGGATCTAGTGCGCCAAGTCTCTCCACAGATGTGTGTGGGGGCGGGAAGGGGAAGCACAGAGGGAACAGCCTCACAAGAATCCATTTCCACCTCAGTATCTGGTCTCTTCTCAGGCACCCCTGCCCTTCCTGCTCCCTCCCAACTCTGTCTTCTCACCCTGTGCGGAGAGGCTATTCAGTAAGAGTCCCCACCACCTGGGCCATCATCGAAATGCTCCTAGACCTTAGGCCCTCTGTGGGATGGTTGCCTGGGAGACAGAGCCGGGCGCTGTCATTGGCCAGTGCGTCTGGGAGAAGGAAGCACTCTCCGGTCTCCCGTGCACAGGAGTGCATGCTCACGTGTGTGTGTGCTGGCCTGATCATGCCGCGCTGTGGGGGAGGGTGCACTTCTGGACCGACCCTTGGGATGTGGGTGGAGCGGGTGCCCCTGGCTAGGTGATGTTAGTACAGACTGCTGGGGGGCCAAGATGGTTGGGGGGGAGCTTGGAGCAGGGGAGGAGGGCAGTGGGTGTCTATGTGTTAGTGTCAATGCCCTGGAGACAGTGTCAAGTGTGTTTGTACTAATAATAGCTCTTATTTGGGTGCATGCTTGGTGTTTGTGTGGACTTGTGAGAGTCTGGGAGGTTAACACACAGTGCTGCATGTGTGTTTGTGTGGGGGGGAGGGAAAGAGGGAGAGAAAGAGACATAGAGACAGAGATATAGGGAGAAATTGAGACAGAGTCTGAGTCTCTAAAGATAAATGGCTCTTCTGCTCCCACATCTCCATCTCTCCTTGGACAATGAGATGTGTCCCTCTCAAACACCCACCATAGCTCTTTATTGTTCAAACACCCACCGGAGCTCTTTATTGCTCCCATAGCTCCAAATGGTGACCTACTAGAAATCCTGCCTCAGCTGCCCTGGCCCCCTACATGCACACCTGTCTTTCCTCCCACAGGACCACTGAGTCAATAGGAGGGGTATTCTGTCTTTGGCACAGGGGAGGTTTCATGGGCAGGGATGAAGCCCATCTGAAGCCCTCATCCGAAGTCTAGGAAACTGGAGCTTTGGGTCTGGACACAAAGCCTTTACCTGTTTTGTTCTCCCTAATACATTCTCTCAGTAGAAGTGGACGCCTTCCCTCAGCTGCCCTGTGCCTGGGGCACATTAGACTCCAAAGCTTTTCGGTGCTTACCAGACCTCATTTCCTCTTTCACCGCCCTACCCAGTCTTCCTTTCCCTAAAGGGGGTTTGGAAAGCTTGCTTTTGTTGGGGAGGGCTGAGGCCTGGGAACCTCTCCTGGCTGCCTGGTCTCTCCACTCTTTCCCTTGCTAAAGAGCAATTCTCCCTCCTTCCAGCAGGTGCTTCTGCCTCTGGGCAACTACAGGGCCCGATCAACCTTACCATGTCCCTGTCTCTTCCAGTTGCCCTGAAAGAGACAGGAAACAGCTGTCTTCCCAGCTGTTAGCCAACCAGGTGCCAACCAGTGGGCAGGCGTTGCTGCCTGGTGCTCCAACCAGCCCTATTTCCCTGCTGGTGGCTAGTCTGCACTCAAGGGGCAGAGGGCCATCTCTCCTTTCTCTTGGCGTCCAGGGAAAGTGAGGCAGAGGGCAGAAGCAGAAGAAGATAGGCAAGCTTCCTAAGGAGGACATAGGAATATTCCAGAAAGATGACCTCCAGGTATGCGGGAGGAGCGTGGGAGGGGCTCTGATGACTAGACCTCTCGGGACTTGGATGCCCTGGCTCCAGAAGCAACACCTGAGGAAGGGGGGTGGGCAAGAGGTAGGTGGTGGTGGCCAGGGTCGGGGTGGACAGGCCAATGTCCCTTGGACTTGTGACAGCCCAGTCAGCCGCACGCATGGCAAGGGGAATTTATGGACCAGGCACAGAGCTAGGCTATAAATGCCAATCTGCAGAGAGAGGCTGTAACTCTGCTTCACTTCACTTTGGTGGTGGACGGAGGGCAGGGAAGCAGGAAGTAGGATGAGGGACACCCCTGAGGTCTGGGGTAAACCTTGAAGTTGAAAAGGAGTGGGGGAGACCAGTTAGTACAGGATTTTCACCCTTGAGGGGTGGTCATCCCCCATCTCAGGGACAGGTGCAAGAATACAAGGAGGTGACCCCCCCTCTCTGAGTGGGTGCAGGATGAAGCCCAAAAGAGACAACCTCCAAGGGTACCACACATCCCTCCCACCAGGCCTGTTTCCTGCACCCTTGGCATGTCCTGGAGGAGACTCTGGGCTACAGGCAAGGAGAGAACCAGGTTTACAGTGCCTGCGTCTCTCCTCTTTATGACCCTGTATTTTTTAACAAGCGATGTAAATGTCTGCTAGTCAGAAAGCAAAGTCAGGGCCTCCAGCTGCCCCTCCTCCAGGCCTCCACACCCCTCTGAGCCAGCCTGACCTTGTGGTTCTCATAGGAGGGTTTACAGGATGCCACAGCAGTTGCCTCCCTGTCATTTGCCAGCCCTTCTACTGAATCAGAGTTGCTGCTACTATTGGTTCTCATTTAGTGAGCTTGGACGTGTCACTACTTGCTTTGAATCTCAGTTTCCACATCTGCAAAATGAGCTATATGCGCATGTATGAGTCCCGAGGTGCCATACTCAGCTGTGCCATCCTGGCAGTGGCTCTGGGACCATGTTCTCTGTCCTCAGGTTCAGCTCTGGCCCTAGAAATGAGGGGTATCACAGGGAGGGCTCACATGTTTTCCCTCCTACCTGGCTTTCTTTCCTCTGCCTCCAGCTCCTGCCTGCTCCTCTGTTCCTTCAGAACACCCTGCCATTCCATCCCCAGGATTGACTGTCTCCATGGTGGTGTGTCACAGCCCAGACTGGAGTCAGGGGCGGGGGACAGGCTGGAACTGGGGGAGGAGGGAGGTCATGTTCAGGGCCTGGGTTGGCATGATGACAGGGGTGTGAGAGACTTAGGAGAGGAAGGCAGCTGGACTCGAGACACAGAACAGCCCTTAGTCTCCATGGCTCCCAAGGTCTCATCCCAGTTTCCCAGCAGTCACCTAGCATGAGGTCGGGGCCTGAGGTGGGGGTGTGGGGTACACCATGATAGATTTATGGAGGCTGTAAATTCCTTTACAAGTGGGGCTCTGGAGCCCCCAGCAGTTAAAGCAGCACACAGCATTGAATGGCCTCTTCTCAGATCCCACCCAGCAGTCCAGCAGCAAGCAGTTGCCCAGCAGAAGCAATGCCCAAGGGGCCCATCCTCTGAACCATTGGCCATCTTGCGCTGGGGTCTCAGGGCTCATCGACACACCAGGTAGGCCGGCATCCTGCAGGAGGAAATGGTTGGAAGCAACTTTCTCCTACCACCTAACTATGTGCTCGCCTATCGGATGCACCATAACACTCTCACTGCCACCTCATCCCAGCCTACAGAGGGAGGAAGCCAGGAGGTAACCTGGCCATGCCCACCTCACAGATAGAGCTGAGCCTGGGCAGGTTGGGAGCAGGGGCCAGGCTGGCACTTTTTTTTTTTTTGCCACGGAGGTACCAGTAGTACCCTTGCCAGGAATCCTGGTTCTGTCACCCATCTGGTGGTGAGCCCCTGACAGTCCTCTCTGAGGTATTCTCATCCAAAGGGGAACACAGCACCTTCTCGTGGTAGGACTAAGGACAACACAAGTTGTGTGAGGCTGTGCCTGGCCCAGACCCTTGGTAGACAGGAATTGTTACCCCAAGGTACCCAAGGACCCTACACCAGGGCAGCAAACTTGGGTGTAAGAAGTCCTGCTCTTTCCTCACCAGCTGTAGACCAGGTCCCCACCTTAACCCTACTCCTGGGTAACCTGGTGATCAATGTGCCTTCAAGGAAGGCCGCACAGGTCCTTGGAGGCTTTTTCCCAAAGGCGGCTGTGATGACCTCACATCCTGCATGTTCTTCCACCAGGTGACTACAACTCCTCCCCAAGACCTGGGGTCTGGATCTAAGCTACTTGCCATGATTAGAACACAGCAGATAATGATCACATGGATGTACTTAGAAGAAATCACATTAGCAGAAACAAGTCAAAAAGAGAAAGACAGAAACCAAATGGTTTCACTAATATATGGGATATAGTGGGAAAATAAACAAAACCATGAGGAAAAGTCAAAACAAGCTAAGCACCAAACTGAAGCACACAACTTCGGGCAGTGAGGGAAGGGGAGGAGCAGTGGGGAGGGTGGGGGGGGGTTGAATCCCTGGGATTACAATGATGTGAAATTTATATATAAATAAATTTTAAAAAAAGAACACAGCAGATGGGGGGGGCTTCCTGGCCAAGGCCCAGAGACCTGGCAGCTTCCATTTTGCCTCCTTGGGGTGTGGACCCACACAGACAAGTACAGGTAGCTGATGGAGAAACTATGTGGAAAGAGAAATCACCTGTTCTCTAGCACCCCAGTCTCTCCAGTTGGGAAGAAGATGGAGAGAAGCCATCTCACTCAAATCGTTCAACCCCTATCAAGTCAAGTCTGCTAGGTCCATGTCAAGCAGAGGCAAGTTGTCCTTACCAAGCCCGGCCCAGCTTGCAAAACTGGCAACAAATGAGTGGCACTGTATTTGGGAAGGCTGACATGCAGCAAAGATCCATCTAGTCTCTTCATCCTTTCTGTACCCTCTTTGCCCAAACTTGACTTGGACAGGTCTTTGACCTCAGCTGATTGGACAAAGGCATGAACACCTGACTCCCAGGCAGCCAATCCAGTGTGTGGCAGATGGTGAATCAGAAATTTTTTCTCTAGAGAATATGAATGAAGAAATCAGAGATCCTAGCAAGGCAGACTGGAGGAGGCTGAATTTGGAGTCTGGAGGAGTGGTGGGTGATGTTCCAGAGAGGTGCAGGCTGAGAGGACATGAGAAAATACCCAATTGGGGGAAGCAGGAAAGAACTATGGGAACAGGTTCTGCGAAGGCTCCAGGAAATCACTCAACTCCACATGGTCTGCATTGCCCTGCTCTTCGTACTTCTGGAGTCCAAAAAGACTCAAGCACCCTGGACTGCTAGGTCAGGCTTCCACACTGCTCCTTGCATCTGTGACCTCAGTCCCTATGGGAACCCACAGGTGTGATCCTGTCCTCTGCATCACAGGGCATGCCCTCTCAGCCGAAGGGAGACAGGGATGGTGGTCCAGTGTCTGCTCTCCTCTTCCTTACGCAGCAGGTGGCAAACCAGAGCCTGAGTACAGCCACTACTCTTCTACTTGCCCCTAGTGATGGTGAGCTAGTAGAGTGGGAATGACTGCACACTCAGTGCCACACCTGAGCCGGGGCCTGAACCAAGGTCTGGTTGCTCCAAAGCCCATGCCCTATTCACCGCTTTGCCGTGTGACTCTAAGCAGATTACCCCCCTCCCCCGAGTCTCCTTACTTGTAAGGGGTGAATGAGGGACAGGAGATAGGACAGGAAATCCTGGGGCTTGCTGTTCCCTCTATACCTATTCTCCTGGGTGGCGTCCTTGGTTGAGCCTTCTTGCTTGTCCAGGGTGGGTTCTAGTCTCACCACCCTTTTTCTTTAAGGCCATGCTGCCTTAAGGATGCACAGGCCTGGAGGCTGCCTCTGGCCTTGGTCTCCTGGGAACTAGACTCTACTCTCAGGAGTCTTCTGATTTTTCTCCAGTAGACTGAATTCAGAATGAAGGTGGTCAGCTCGCTGTAGGAAAGCTGGACTCCGTGGCCGCTTTGGCTCTGAGGCAAGGCCACTGGGTGTAGTTGGGCTGTTGGAAACAATGGCCCAACAAAGCTTCAGCTCCCAGTCACCCAGGATTCAGGCTTCCCGCTGTGTGCCAGGTTGCTGGTGGGGTGGGGCTCTTTCCAGCCTGACTTTCCAGGGTATGCCCTTTTGCCCTGGCAGGGCTCTTAGTAGCTGAATGCATTCTTTGCTTCTACAGATGGCGGCCCTGCAGTCAGAAGGGGCAGCAGTAGGACCCAGGCTGCCTGGTTAGCAGCCCAGTCCCCAGCCGCCTTGGCTTGGGCCAACCCGGACTCCTGCTCCCTGAACTGACTTTCTCCCTAATCTGAAAACAACCTCACTGTCTACGGCCATACCACCCTGAACACACCCGATCTTGTCGGAAAACAGCCTCACAATTTCTTCTTATAGCCCTGAGTCTCATCTGAGGGAAAATTTCCTTCAGCATCGTGAATAAATTGGCCCCCTGAGTCCCCTGGTCTTACCAGAACCTGGTGAAGCCCTAGGGATTCAGGCATCCCAAGGGGGTAAACACATTGCCCCAGGCTTCCCCCTCTGGGAAGATGACACTGTGCAGGGCACATAGGTCTGGACTGCTAGAGAGCCTGTGCTCTGGTCTCTCTCGAGGGGGATAGGACTGTTGGGCTGCCCCTCACATGGTACCACTGGCCTCTTGTATAGGGGCCATGAATAGATCCAGGGACTTTTCTTCCTCCCCATGGAGCGCTCCTGCCAGGCGGGGTCCCCACACTCAGCCCTTTGAAGCCCTAAACTAGGCTGAGAAGTCTGGGGGTCTGCAAGTCTACTATCCCCTGGCCCTGGCCCTGGCACTTAGAAGCTGTGTGACTGTGACAAGCTACCACCCTCTCTGGTCCTCACCTCCTCATCTGTATAAGAGTGGGATGCAACAGCATGACTCCCAGTCATTTGTAGAGGGCCTACTCTGTGTCAGGCATGATTCCAACTGGTATACCGATTCTTCCTTGTTCAACTCCGTAACAATCTAAAGTACTATAGTCAGAGCCGGGCGTGGTGGCATGAGCCTGTAGTCCAAGTGCTGGGAGGCAAGAAGTCAGGGATTGCTAGAGTTCATGGGTTCGCGACTACTCCAGGCAACATAGTGAGACCTGATCTTGAAAAAGCAACCAGGCATGATGGCGGGCACCTGTAATCCCAGCTACCTGGAAGGCTGAGGCGGGGGATCGCTTGAGTCCGTGGGATCAGGACTACCCTGGGCAATGTAGTGAGACAGTCTCAAAACAAACAAACAAACAAATAAATAAGTAAGTAAAATAAAGTACTACGATCATCTTTCCGTTACAGATAAGAAGTCTGATGTTCAGAGGGATTGTGACCTCAAATAGCTTGTAATTGTTGGAACAGGAACTCAGACTCAGCCTTGATCCCAACCCTCAGAGCCCTATAATCAGCACTTTAGGCTGTCTCAGAGACCATGAACTCCCACACCCATTTCAGGATCCTGTGGGGCGAGGACCCTATCTCCTGAGGAATAAAACCACAATTCAGGGGGCTCAAAGCTTCTTCCCCCAAACTAGGGACAGAATTGGGGTGGATGGGAGAGGGTGGTGAGGGCAAGCCACCCCCGTTGCTGGTTACCAGGTGCATTGGTGGGGGGTTAGGGGCAGAGCAGGTTTAGATTTTATCTGTAGATAGATGGGGTGAATGAAGGAAGGAATGAAAACCGACTCCACAGCAGCCTGCTCACCACATGTCCCACCGGAGGCCTGGTCTAGTTCATGCTGGTTCGAGGCCCAAATCTGATTGGAGGAACTGCGTTTTGGGGAGTTCTTGTTCCTGAGGGCTGCTTCCATCAAGCTCAGCTGTCTGTGCCTGTGGGTCCTGTGTTACTGGGATCTCCCTTGCTCCTGGGGCAATAGGCAGCATGGTCATACCGGTCCGCTGGGGTTGAATTCAAGAAATACCTGAGAAGGGTAACTCTGGTAGGGGGGAGAAGCAAGGCCTCTCTGCCCATGGTGCCCACTCTTTGCCCCAGAGACGGGGGGGGGGCAGCAATTGGACAAGCTCCTGCAACAGTTTCCTGTGATAAGGGCATAGGTTGGGGGGAAATCATAAGGTGGCCTATTTCGCTCTTCACACTAACATCTGGGGCATTGCTTTCCAGGGTGAGTTTGGAGCATCTAGGTTTGGTGTGATGCGTGGGACAGGCTGGGGTGCAAAGGGGAAAGACTGCTATTTGGCCCTCCTGGTCAGCTCATGTGCAGGGGGACCCCAGCCCCAAGCCAGAACCCTTCAAAGCTCAGTACAGGCTCAGAGCCCAGCCTAGTGGACGATGGGGCAAAGCCAGACGCATGGGGCACACTGCATGGGGAGTGGTGTGCAGCAGGCACTTGACAAATGCTTGTGAGAGGGCTGGCACTCGAAATCACTGGCTAAGCCCAGGCCAAATCTTTAGGGAGCGTCTACATGGCGGGGGGGCGGGGGGAAGTCCAGACCAGAGGTGGCAGATGCTCACAGACCCTGGCGCCCGCTGTGGGTCTAGAGACCCACCCATTCAACCAGAGATTCTGGCAACAGCCTAGGCCTCTGTCCTGGAAGTCCCTGGAGCCATCCTCCCTTGGTATGCCCCCAACCCCGAGCCTGAGAAGACCCCTTCAGGACCCCACCCTTCCCCAGTGAGATAATAATGACCATAATGAGAACAGTCACCCACACGTGTGCACAGCGCTTTACAGGTTACAAAGTGTTTCACATACATCATCTCATCAATTCCTCACAACAGCCCTGTGAGGTAGGCAGGGCGGGAAGTAACGTTTCCATTTGTACAGATGTAGAAACTGAGGCCCAGAGAAGGTCAGTGACCTGTTTGAGGCCTCACAGCAAGTCAGTGGCAGAGCTGGGACCAGAAGCCAGGCTTTTGGTCAAGCCTTCAGCCCCTGGCTCTCTCCCCTGACTGCTGTCCTCCACGAGGACCCCAGCCCCTGTCCAGAGTCTGAGCCACAAGCGGGCTGGGCCGCCACCCACACCTTCCCCCACACACAGCAGCGCTGCCTGGCAGCTTGGCATACAGGACCCCCACCCTCAAAGGGCAGCCCTGTCCCCTCACCCGCTCTCTGCAAACAGCCAACCCAGAGCTGGGCCCACACCAGCCACCCCCTGCTCCTGGCAACTGCCCTGGCAGGGTGGGTGAGTGGGTGGGGCAGGAACCTCCTTTCCTGTTTTCCTGAGTGATCCCTCCCCACAGGGGAAGAGAAGAGAAAGGAGGAAGAGGAGGAGGAAGAGAAAAACAAGAAACTGAGTTGGAAGAGGGCCCTGGAGCAATCAGGACGTCAAAAGTTTGCATTCCGACTAGCTATAGGAAATAGTTTTTTCTTTTTATTATTTCAAGTTTTCATAAAAATCCATAATTATTGAAACCCAAGTTACAGAGGAAGTTCGTAACTTTTTTATTGAATTATTGACTGTGCCACATGTTGGTGCGTCATCTTCTGACTCCAGTCTATCAACTGTGCGCCCCTGTGTAGTGGGGTCCCCAGGCCCGAATCCCAAGGTCCTGGCAGAAAGAGGGCAGGTGGTGAGGGCTGGCGGGAGGGCATCAGAGACAGGAAGGGGGAAGACAAAGAGTCTGTGTGGAGGGGCAAGAGGGAGCTGGGAGAGATGAGAGATGGGGGAGTGGCGGGGGGCAGCCTGCCCCTGCTCCTGCCCCTGCCTCTCCCCTCATATCATCTGCCCAACCTCATATCATCTTCATGTTGAACTTCCGGGGCGCGTCAGCAGAGCTGATGCCCGCATCCGACTTGCGGGGCACGTACTCGATCTCAATGTTGTGCTTCGTGTTGCCCTTGCCTCGGCTCCAGAGGAACAGCAGCACCAGGCAGAAGAGGACGACGCCCAGGAAGGAGATGAAGCCCATGGTGGTGGCGATGATGAGGGTCTTGATGTCGAAGGGGAAAGGCACGGTGGCTCGGGTGCTGTTGGCCTCCCCCTCGCCCGGCTGGTTGGAGATGAAGGCGAAGGTCTTGTTGGGCTGATGGGGCCAGTCGGGCGAGTAGCTGCGCACGTGCAGGTGGGCCGGCATGGAGTCGTTGCCGCCTGCGTTGGCCGCGATGCACAGGTACGTGCCGTTGTCCTGTACCTGGGCGTAGCGCACCTCCAGCGTGCCGTCAGGGAAGACCGTGAGCCTCCCGTTGCTCTTGGCAGAGACCAGGTGCTTGCGAGGCGACAGCCAGAGGATGGCGGGCGGAGGGTCCCCATCCGCCCTGCACACAAACTGCACCGTGTGGCCCTCGTCCACGAACACCTGCTGGGCCTTGCGGTCCCGGATGCGGGCGCGGCGGCAGGTGAAGTAGTTGGGCAGAAGCACGTCGGGGAAGTCCTTGAACTCCTTGCCCTGGACGAACTCGGGCGTGGCACAAGTGGGCTGCTGCCGGTTGAAGTTGAGCCGCCAGCGGCGCCGGAAGACCCACAGGAGCCGGCAGTCGCAGGCCAGAGGGTTGGAGTCCAAGATGAGTGTTTCCAGGTTGCCCACAGAATGGAAGGCCGACTCCTCCAGCGTGGTCAGTTGGTTGCCCGAGACGTTGAGCACACGCAGGTAGTTGAGGCCACGGAAGGCGTAGGGCTCCACCACGGCCAGCTGCCCACCCACCAGCTGGATCTCCTGCAGCCGGAGCAGCTCATGCAGCATGGAGCCCTCGATGGTGCCTATGGGGTTGTAGGAGAGGTTGAGGAAGCGGAGATAGACCAGGTGGCGCACGGCCAGGTAGGGCACGGCGGTCAGGTTGCAGTGAGTGATGGACAGGGACGTCAGGTTGAGGCCGTAGAGGCAGTTAGGTGTCATGGTGTCCAAGTAGGGCCAGTGGGAAATCTCCAAGACCTTGAGCCGGTACAGCCTCTTGAAGGAATAGTCCCGGATGGCGTTGATGTTGAGGTGCCGGAGCCTCAGGACAATGAGGCCGTGCAGGTGGGACAGAGCCTCGGTGGGGATGGAGGTCAGGTTGCATTTCTCCAGCGTCAGCTGCTCCAGGCTGTTGAGGCCACTGAAGGCTCGGTGGGAGATGTAGACGAGGTCGTTGTCGCCGACCTCCAGCGACTTGAGGTTGTACAGGTCCTGGAACATGTAGTCCAGCAGGATGACGATCTTGTTCTCGCTGATGTCCAGCTTGGTGAGGTTGCTGAGGCCCGTGAAGACGCCCAGGGGGATGAGCTTCAGCCGATTGCTGCGCAGCCCCAGCGTCCGGAGGTTGAAGAGGTTGTTGAAGGCGCCCGGCTCCACGGCGCTCACGATGTTTTCGTTGAGCTCCAGCTCCTCCAGGTGCGGGAAGCTGGCGAATTCGTCCTGGTTGAGAGTTTTGATGCGGTTTTTGCCCAGGTCCAGCAGGCGGGTCTCGGTGGGGATGCCCTCAGGCACCGCCACGAAGCGCTTCCGGTGGCAGAGCACAGCGCGATCCTGGGCGGAGCACTCGCAGCGGGGAGGGCAGCCTGTGGCCGAGCCTGACAGCACGGAGCCCAGCACCAGCAGGAGGATGGGCTGCCAGCAGGCCAGGAAGGGGCTGGGCATGCTCCTCACGCCCCCGGCCAGCATCCTCTCGCTCACCTACAGTGGGTAAGAACAGCACAGGGAGCCATTAGAGGACAGCGTTCGGCTGGACCCCGCCACGAGCCCTCCTGCCCCACGAGGATGTCCCTGACGCAGAGAGGTGGCGGGCCACCTGTCTGGGACACCCAGTGAGGCCCAGGCGACCAGGCCAGGGGTCCTCCCGCCTGCTCCTTGCCCCTTACCCTCCCAGAACGTTTGCGCATCTCTGGGATCAAGGGGGTTCATGGGAGTGGCAGGGTCACCTCACAGAAGCCTGGTGGTGGCCCACCCCGGTGACATCCACCTTTATATTTTGCTGGTGATACGAGTACCAGTATGCACCCCACAAGCTGAGCCTCAGCTTCTCCAGTGCTCAGCAGGGATGAAGCCAGGTGTGCTGAGACACCCTCTGGGCTCAAGGGGGCTCAGAGGGGCTTGTCTCCAACCCGCTGGGCCAGGGCTTTTGACCCACCACCTTGACCTTGAATTCCTCAGACACAGACACCAGGGTCCCATTACCATCACCCCAGGCTTGCAGCTGAACCCCAGCCCAGTCCTGAGCAAGCCACAAAAGCTAAGGTATCCATCTGTGTTCATAAATCTGCTCCCCGGGGGGGGGGGTCCAGGACGGTGGCAGGCACCCCATCCCTGACACCTCCCTGTGCAATCTCTGACTCCCACAGTGGCAGGCCCAGGCTCCTGAGTTCACACCCAGGGAGAAGAGCTTTCCTGGCTCTGCCTCCTGCACCCCTCTCCTCCTGGACTGTTTCCTGCCACTTGGAATGCCCATCTTCAAGGCCTAATTAATGCCCACTGCTTGGAGAAGCTGTCCTAGCCATCACCTTCCCATCTCTCAGATTCTCATCACCCTCTTCTGCGCAGCACTAGTGCAGGGGAGCAGCCTGACTGTGATGGGGGCAGCCAGGGTGCCAGTCTGCACCAAAGCGCTGGGGTAGTACAGCTTGTCCCAGCTGGGTCATGGGTCATGTAGGACTTGGACAGTGGTGACAAAGGAGCCGATGCTGGAGTGAAGGGATGAGCTTGAAAACTGAGTTGGGGGGTGGGGAGGCAGAGTGGAGCTGGCCTCCCATTTACTCTCTGCCAGCCTGAGATCAGAGGTCACCTGTACCCAGACGCCTCCCCATCTTCTCCTCCTTGCTCCATCACTGCCACATCCATGGAAACCTGGCTGCTCGGGGTAGCAGAGGATAAGACAGCCTGGCCTGTTGGCTCTCTTCCTGGGGCTGAAAAGGCAGTCTCTGGAGGGTCAAGCTGCAGTCACCCTTGACCTGCTGCTGGGGGCAGGGTGTGAAGATCCCTCCCTGCCATTCTACCCAGTGACATCCTTGGGGTTCTGCTGCCTATCCACACACCACACACTTGTGGCTCAAGGAGGGCTCACTGCAAGCAGGGGAGGCGAGGCTGGGAGGATCCACCTCTCTGTCCCAGTTCAACCCCTTCCCTCTTACCTCAGCCCCTCCTCACACCTGTACCCAGTCTACTTTCAAGGATACAAGTCTTGTCACACTTCAACCTCAGGAACTGGGGACCTAGAGCTGGTAGTCACCCAAGGATACCCAGCCAGTGGGGGCAGGGGAGGGACGCTGCACATCTGGGGCCAGGACTCTGGTCTATCAGACTCCAGTGACACCACTCACTTTCCAATGCCGCAGCATCCCAGCACTGACAGGCTCTCCCTGAATGTTGATCGACTAAGTGACTGATTAACCAGAGAAGGGTCTGGTGTCACTGACAAGTTATGGAATCTGCAAGGTTTAGTTATCCCCAAGGACTTTGTCCACCCCCACTCTCCAGACTCTTCGGTGGTTCAGCCTCCCCCACCCCACTCCCACCAGGCCATTTTCCACAGTCACACACACTCCAGTGACCCACCAGAAAAGCAAACATCCTGACAGGCGATCAATAAGTAATTGGGCCGGCAGCTGGGGCCAGTGCAGGCCTGAGGCTGGGGACTTGCAGAGGTAAATAGGACTTTTAGCACCCAGCTCGGGCAGAGCCGGCCACTAGAGAGTGGGCACAGACCACCCTGACATATTGAGAGTCCCTCACAAAGACAAGAAGTAGCATTTGAAGTCTCCACTCCCTGTTTCACCCTACCCACCCCCCAGCCTCCCCCTCTCCCACCATTCCCTGCAGTGAGGCTACCCAGGTACACTCCTGTCCCTGAACCACCTTCTGAAGAGCTCCTCCAGCTCCTGTTCCAGCAGTCTTTGTGCTCTTCCACTCCAAAAGTCTCCTCAGGAAGCCACCCTGACCTACTTAGCCAGAAATGATCTCTTACCCACAACACTGAAACACACTACATCTACTAGCAGTGTGTTTTTTCTTCTCAAAAAAAAAAAAAAATCATTTGAGCCCATTGATAGGAAAGTCATGTTACCAAATGTAAAAGGTTAAACTAAAGAAGGTAAGGCAGACAGAAAGCACCACAAAGTCCTGTGTGATAACTGGAGGTGGGAACTTCCTGGAGATCTTAAGGAGGGAAATAAACCTGGGCCTCCGAGTCTTATCTGTGACACAGATTTAATCCTGGACCAAAGGTCATGGGTGCCTATCACCTACCAGTGAGGGAGGTGGTGTGTCTGCCACTCAATGCAACATGTGACACACAGAAGACCCAAGAGAATGCTCTTGTGTGTGTGTGTGTGTGCGTGTGTGCGCGCATGTGTGCATTTTGCAGACTGAAGCCCCTCAGATCCGGGTTGATACTTGGAGCAGGCCCACCAAGCAATGGGAATTCAGCTATGCTGATAGGAAGCTGGTGGACATTGCTGTGAGGCTGCCGCCCACGGGCCTAGCAGTGGGCACCACAGAGCAGTGGGCCTTGCTCCACAGGACCAGGGCACTGTCTCCCAGTGGCCTTGTCCCTCACAGGCAGGTGGCTGTCCTGAAAGTGGATGCACTGAGGCTTTCCCCAAGCTAGCATGGCAGGAGCACAGTGAGGACCATGCCTCCTGACTTAACTTGGTCTCACCCATGGGTGCCTGTGGGGTCACAATGCCACCGAATGCGTAGTGTGTGCTCCTGCCATGCCCGGGCCTGAATCCTTCAGCTTGTCAAGGACAGGCACTTTATGCGTTCTAACCCGGGTTTCACTTGGGATCCTGGTCCATAGGGGGGCTTCCTACCTAGGCATGAGCTTTAACAACTGGACAACACACACCAAAAAAATGCACACGGTGGGCAGGCATGTAGGCAGAGAAGAACTAGGTGAGGATGCTCAGCCCCCAGCAGCCTGCTCCTCCCAGCCGTGTGGTGCTTGGAGGAAGCTGAGCCACCAGGCCTGGGCTGCAGGGGCTGTCACCACAGACCCTCACTTGTGTCCCAGAAGCTCCCACTCACATGCAGTCTCTTCAGCCATTCTGCTACGTGGCCTCAGGCAATCCGTGCCCTCTCTGGCCCATTTCCCCCACCATGCAGTGAGGGACTGCATGCCAGGGTCCCGGAGAGAGGCCACCACTATTTTCTCCAGGTGGAAAGTCAGTACCTGCAAACCTAACTGAGGGCTGAAGCAGGGCCCAGGCCCCAAACTGCAGTCCCACTAGGGTAGGAAGGTTATCTTCAAGGGGTTGGCTGGAAGCCCCAGTTGGGGGCTTTATATTGTGGAGAAGGCACTTAGAGATAATGAGAAGGCTGAGAGGAGAGTCAGGTCAGGGTCATTCTGTCTATAAGCAGCTCTGGAAGCCCCTGGGGGCAGGCACCCCTCTTGACCTACACAACCATCAGAACCCTGCATTCAGAAAAGGGGCTCAATGACTATTTGCCAAGCCTCTGTAAGGCTGACTTTCTAGCTTCAGACACACCGTCTCTGAAAAGCTTGTGGCAGCATTGCCAAGAGGTGCCTCTTACCCATTTCACAGATGAGATAAACTGAGGCTCCCAAAAGGAGACTTGTGCTCCTGGGCTGAGGCCCCAAAGCTAGGAGGCAGCAGAGCTCTCCTACTCATCTGGCTGCAGACACCAGAGCCCCCCCCCCCAGGAAAGCGGGGGTCCTTCCATATACTGGTCAGTCCAGGGAGTGGATATCAGGATCGTGGCCGGGTGGGTTCCTGGGGTGGAGGGGAGGCACTAGTTGCAGGTAGGTTCCCTGACCTCCTAAACCCATCACAGTCTCTCTGCAATTGTCAAAAAACAATTGTACATGGAACACAAGGAATGTTAATGGTGTTTTTCCACTATCCCCTTCTCTCATTTCTGCTGTCGATGCTAGAATCGCACCTAATTTGGAGTTGGTTCCAGCACAGGATGGAAGGCCTAGTTATTTTAGGTTTCTAGTGTCAATATTTCATGGTGTTCCCACTTAATGTTCCTTGGGGACGGCAGGGTTCCCCAGCGCAGACGGGCATGAGTCCCTAGCAGGAGTGTGCAGCTGCCAGGGCTGGCAACCAGACCCTCTGGGTCCTCGCCCGGCTGTGCGACTTGGCGACCATGCTCAGGGTCCAATGAGGGTCTGCTTGTTCTCCTCTTGTCCTGACCCAATGTCACCATGCCTGGGTTTATGGCAGCAGGGAGCAAAAGGGCCAGCAGAGCCGGGAAAGGGGCTAAGGGCTTTGGAGAGTCTGTTCAGATCTTGCCCAGCTCTGCAGGGAAAGAGCAGGAGAGAAGAAGGGACAGAAATGGAAAGACACTGGAGAGAGAGGGGCAGAGAAAGCTGGGTAGAGTGGTGGGTTCATGACTGGGGTAGCTGGGGGAGGGGAGTAGTTTGGAGAAGACAGTGCAAGCATGCCCTGCAGATTCCCTGCAGATGTCCAGATGTCTGTGAGCAACTCCATCCTCCATGACCCACCCCACAAGGTGCAGAGAGGTGAAGTGACACATGCAAGGTGAGGCGAGGGCTGGATGCCTGGAGACTCACCCATCCCCAAGGCCCTGCCTGCCTGAGGTCTCTTCTTTGTCTCAGCTCCAGGACACATAGCCACTGGATCCACTTTGTGAAACAAGCGTGTTAGCGGGAGGTACCTGCTCAGGGGTGTCGTGGCCATGCAGTTGGGCTAGGCAGTAGAGGGTATAAAGAGGCCTGTTAGAATGCCCTAATGAGGGCCCCAGCCCAGAACCTTTCTTCCATAGCTAGGATGGGCCCCCCACTGAGCTTGGAGATCCCGCTGGGCCTTGAGACCTGAGCTCCAAGATCTCTTCCCCAAGGGGCCAGGTGCGGTGGTGTGTGCCTTTAATCCCAGTCTAGGAAGGGAGGCCAAGACTGGGAATTGCTTGAGTTCACAGGTTCGAGACCCGGCCGGAGCAACTTAGTGAGACCTAGCCTCAAAAAATAGCTGGGTGTGGTGGTATGTGCCTGTAATCCCAGCTAACTGGAAGGTTCAGGCTGGGGATCGCTTGAGCCATGGTACCCCAGGCAACGTGAATCTGTGGTTCCCCGGGCAACATAGTGAGACCTAGTCTCAAACAAACAAACAAACTCTTCCCCAGCAGCTCTTCCCAACACCCCAGGAAGAGGGGTCATCCTCCCTGAGATCCCTCTGGATCTCAGCCCCTCTCCCAGTGGAGCACTGCTGATGTGTTCACCTCTCCCCTCTACCGAGGATGCTCCTGCAGCTTCCCCCTCCTCCATGTGTTTTGAGATTGAGTGCCCCAGCTCAGCAGCATGGCCTGCAGACTCAAAAGCCTGAGAGCACCCACGCCTGGCCCCAGGCCCTTAGTGGAGGACTCAAGGAGGAGAGAACATCTTGTGAGCACAGGTCAAAACTCACACACATCTCCACAGGCCGAGTAAGGGGCACAGTGGGCGTCTCTGTGGAGGGACAGACAGAAGGCATGCTGGTGACAGTCTGCAGCTAGAGGCACCCAGAGCATCCAGGCACAGGCATCCAGATCCTCCAGCCCCATAGCTATTCCCTCTGGCTCTCCAGGGCTCTGCCCTGCTGAGGTGTGAAAGACTGAAAATGGCTGGTGGTATCAGCTGCTAATGGGGGAGACTCAAACAGGTCTCTTATCTGGGGATGCTGAGGTGGAGAGCTGCTTCCTAGACCTGGGGATTTGGGTGGATGGGGGACCCTGAGAGATGGGGCTGAGAAATCCAGACCAAGGGTGGGCAGGCTGGCAGCATCTCTCTGTCTCCTACTGGGCGGGATCCCGCCCCACCCTTCACCTCCTTCAGCCTCCCCCCCAGGAGGGGAGAAAAATCAACCTGGAAGAAAATTGAGGTTCTGTCCTTTGTCCTGTATAATTCCTTATTTTCCCCTTGCACTTGGTTCTGGCAGAGTTGCTGAGCCCCTAGGGTGTGTGTGTGTATGTGTGTGTGTGTGTGTGTGAGAGAGAGAGAGAGAGAGAAAGAGAGAAAGGGGGAGTGGGAGAGGGAGGGAGACGCTCTCACAAGAGGGCACACAGTATGTATGGCCTGTGTGTATCTGCTATGCCTGCTACACCTCCTCCCATCTCTCCCCACCCTCCCTGGCCCAGTGTCCACCACCAGCCTGTTTCTCGGGCACACTAGGAAACTCAATCATTGCCAAAAGTGTTCTCCTGACCTCTCAACCTCACTGGGGGTGTGTATAGGGGGAGTACCTAGCATAGCACTTTGCCCCCTGCATCTGAGGGATCCTACATAGCACAACCCACCATTTCGGGAGCTAACAGCTGGCCAGCCAACCTGCAGCCCCAGGCCATTTGTGGGATGAATTATAAATTTTAATTGTCAAAGCATCTTAGTGTTTAAAGGCTTCTATATATAGGCTTTGCCCTCTAGGAGTGGCTGGCTTGGTGGGGAGGAGCAGGGGTGGGGCAAGGCCTAGAGAAGGCTACATCTGGGTGAGTAAAAAGAACCAGGCTCGGGGCTCCTGCTGGGGGATCTCAGGGAGTCCTGGTTGAGCTTGCCAGGCCCCCCATAGGGCTGTTCTGCAGGGAAGGGCCAGCTAGGAAGCTGGGAGCTGGCCTGCAGGTCACCATGGATTCTGGGAAGCATCCATGTTGCTTGTGCTGGCCTCACCTGAGCTGCCAGTCCCCCTTCTTGAATCGCAGCTGTTCCATAATTGAGGCAGGGTAGGCAAACACCTAGGTGGTGGTGACCTGACAGCCTCTAGGAAAACATAGGTCTTGCACTGCACCTTCTGGCCCTCACTGACCTTTGCCCATCCCTCTCCAGTTCTCTGAGACACCAGCCCAGGCTCTCAGGAACAGGCAGGAGATACCCTGCAGGCATCCAGCCTCATTCGCTGCTCAGGCCAGTGGCCCCTTGAGAGGTGTCTGCAGCAGGGATTGCCTCATCCCCAGCTATTCCTCAGCCTCACCCCTCCTGGGAACCCTAGGGCCTTTCTTCAGTGGTCCCAGCTTTGGGGGCTCTGCTACCTTGGGAACAGCTTATCCTGGTCCAGCTCAGGCTTTGGAGCCCAGAAAACTGTTAACCCCCCATCAGGGAGGCCACAGGCTTGGGTCAGGAGAAGGGGTGGGTAGCTCAGCCTCCAGACTAGGGTGGGAAGAGGAGTTGAGGGGAATGGTGGAACCTGCTTGGTACTTGAAGGCCAAAGACCCAGTAAATGCAAGGAGAGTGACAAGACTGGAAAACCCTTCAGAGAGGGCCGCTGGTGTGCCGCACAGTGCTCTAAGCACCTCCCATGTGAAAATGAATTTAATTCTACCACAACCGATCGATGTAGGTACTGCTAACCCCATTGTACAGGTGGGAAGACACAAAGGAATGCTGTAATTCGCTCTGTGACACTGCTGGCATGACAGGGACTCAAGGATAAGCTTGAGGGTTTAGTCTTCACAGGCCCACTTGGATCACACCCCCATTCGGCTGACATTACTAAGCCCATTTTACAGGTTAGGAGCTGAGGCTCAGAGAGTTCTGCCACTTGCCCAGTCCCACAGGAGCAAGTGGCAGAGCCAGGGTTAGTCCAGAAGCAGCTGCCCAGGCTGCCCCCCCAACATAGATGGCCGCTCTCTGATTCAGGTTTAAGGGCCAATGAGGTGTCTAGCAGTAGGCCAGAGGCTTCCTCATTCAGCAAAGGGAAAGGCAGGCTTCAGGCTGCCCTCACCATGTTGGGGCAGGGAATACAGGCATAAGGAAGGGATGCTGATCAGAAACAGTGTCCCCACTGAATCTCACCCACGCCTGGAGGGAGGCACCACTGGCTCTCCAGGGCTCTGCCCTGCTGAGGAGGAAACTGAGGTTATGAGAGATTAACTCAGCTGCCCAAGGGCACTGAGCCAGAGGCAATGGGAACCTTTGAGATGGTTCACAGCTGAGGGAACGACCAGGCATCACAGACCTGTGCAAGGAATAGCACCTCCGGCTAGCGGCTAGAAAGAACCCTGCCTCCCAAGTGCAGCTTTCTCTCCTCAGCACCACCTCAGGGTTGCAAGACCCCTCCCCTCAGTGTGGGGCCAGTCAGAGATAGGCAAGGTTGGGATTGTTTCTCAAAAAGGGTAAAAATTCCAAAGCAACCCCCCAGCACACCACAAACCAAGGTCTAGAGAGTTATTTATAACATGGACAGGCAAACTATAAATACAAACACTTGCCCTTCTCTGGCACTGCC
>PVHY01015273.1:0-36348 GCA_004024945.1 Uropsilus gracilis
GATGGGCGGCGGAGCCTTAGTTCTTTGTCCCGAGTCGCCTGGGGTCAGAAAGGATGGAGAGCCTGGTCTTGGAGTCAGGGACCCTGTTTTCGTGGGGCTCCGAGGGAGAAGGCAAAGCGCCCAGAGTGATCGAGGGTCCCCTGAGCGACTGGACGCAAGGCTGGGGGCGGAATACGGGGTCCAGGCATCAGGCAGTCGCGGGCGAGATGTTACAGGACAAGGACCAGGGTCTCTGTTATGCTGGCGCCCGGAGGTCTCCTCTTGCGGGCGGACAGGACCCTTGCGAAGAGATAGTCTGTCTCCAGAGGCTCTATCCCCAGGGGTATTGGGCTCAGAAAACAGCTCGCCTTTCCCTTCGGATCTTCTGGTTCGGACTCATGGTTCCAAACTGATGTCCTCCCAGAAGAGTGCTGGGAGAGGCATCCCCCAAAAAGTGGGAACCACGCGCTGCTGCGGGGAATTGTGGGCACCGGGGCGCCGGGGTCAGGGCGAGAGAACTGCAACATCCCGAGCCGAGAGGACAGTTCTTCGACCGGACTGTACTCTCCGATCTGAGGGGTCTGACCCTAGGTTCGATTCAGCACCGCGCATGGTACGGATAGCTCCCGCTTCTGGTTCAGCACCACGCGGATCCCGGACAGCTCCCGAGCCGACACCCGGGCGCATGCGCTCCCACCGTCTCTTCCGCCGTCGCTTCCTCCCGCAGCGCCCCGGGCCGCGCCCCCCGGGGTTTTGGGTCCAGCCTGGATCCTGGATAATGCCCCCAGAGAGCCGGGTTCGCCCCCGTCGTGCCGCGAACCGCCACCCTCAGTTTCCACAGTACAACTACCAGGCTTCAGTGCCGGAGAACGAGGCGGCGGGCACCGCGGTGCTCCGCGTAGTGGCACAGGACCCGGACGCGGGCGAGGCCGGACGCCTAGTCTACACGCTGGCTGCGCTGATGAACAGTCGCTCGCTGGAGCTGTTCAGCATCGATCCTCAGAGCGGCCTCATCCGCACGGAGGCCGCTCTGGACCGCGAGAGCATGGAGCGTCACTACCTGCGCGTGACGGCGCAGGACCACGGCGTGCCGCGCCTCTCAGCCACCACCATGGTGGCCGTGACAGTAGCCGACCGCAACGACCACGCGCCAGTGTTTGAGCAGGCGCAGTACCGGGAGACTCTTCGCGAGAACGTGGAGGAAGGCTACCCCATCCTTCAGTTGCGTGCGACGGACGGCGACGCGCCCCCCAACGCCAACTTGCGTTACCGCTTTGTGGGGCCGCCAGCTTCCCGCGCCACTGCTGCTTTCGAGATTGATCCTCGCTCCGGCCTCATCAGCACCAGCGGTCGCGTGGACCGCGAGCACATGGAAAGTTATGAGTTGGTGGTGGAGGCCAGTGACCAGGGTCAAGAGCCTGGGCCGCGCTCTGCTACCGTGCGTGTGCATATAACTGTGCTGGATGAAAATGACAACGCCCCCCAGTTCAGCGAGAAGCGCTACGTGGCGCAGGTGCGGGAGGATGTGCGCCCCCACACGGTGGTGCTGCGTGTCACAGCCACCGACCAGGACAAAGATGCTAATGGACTGGTACACTACAACATCATCAGCGGCAACAGCCGTGGCCATTTCTCCATCGACAGCCTCACGGGCGAGATCCAGGTGGTGGCACCCCTGGATTTTGAGGCAGAGCGAGAGTATGCCTTGCGCATCCGGGCTCAGGATGCGGGCCGGCCACCACTCTCTAACAACACAGGCTTGGCTAGCATCCAGGTAGTGGACATCAATGACCATACTCCTATCTTTGTGAGTACACCCTTCCAGGTCTCTGTCCTGGAAAACGCACCTCTGGGCCACTCAGTCATCCACATTCAGGCAGTGGATGCAGACCATGGAGAAAATGCCAGGCTGGAATACTCCCTAACTGGTGTGGCACCTGATACACCCTTTGTGATAAACAGTGCCACTGGTTGGGTCTCTGTGAGTGGCCCCTTGGACCGCGAGTCTGTGGAACATTACTTCTTTGGTGTAGAGGCTAGAGACCATGGGTCACCCCCACTCTCAGCCTCAGCCAGTGTCACAGTGACAGTGTTGGATGTTAATGACAATCGGCCGGAATTCACGATGAAGGAGTACCACCTACGACTGAATGAGGATGCGGCTGTGGGCACCAGTGTGGTCAGTGTGACTGCTGTAGACCGTGATGCCAACAGTGCCATCAGCTACCAGATCACAGGTGGCAACACTCGGAATCGCTTTGCCATCAGCACCCAGGGGGGTGTGGGTCTGGTGACACTGGCTCTGCCGCTGGACTACAAACAGGAACGTTACTTCAAGCTGGTGCTAACTGCATCTGACCGTGCCCTTCATGATCATTGCTATGTGCACATCAACATCACAGATGCGAACACTCACCGGCCTGTCTTTCAAAGTGCCCACTACTCAGTGAGCGTGAATGAGGATCGTCCAGTAGGTAGCACTGTGGTGGTGATCAGTGCCTCTGATGATGATGTGGGTGAGAATGCTCGTATCACCTATTTCCTGGAGGACAACCTGCCCCAATTCCGCATCGATGCAGATTCAGGGGCCATTACCCTACAGGCCCCACTGGACTATGAGGACCAAGTGACCTATACACTGGCTATCACGGCTCGGGACAATGGCATCCCACAGAAGGCAGATACCACTTACGTGGAGGTAATGGTCAATGATGTTAATGATAATGCTCCTCAGTTTGTGGCCTCCCACTACACGGGACTGGTCTCTGAAGATGCTCCACCTTTCACCAGTGTCCTGCAGATCTCAGCCACTGACCGGGATGCTCATGCTAATGGCCGGGTTCAGTATACTTTCCAGAATGGGGAAGACGGGGATGGAGATTTCACCATCGAGCCCACCTCTGGCATTGTCCGAACAGTGAGACGATTGGACCGGGAGGCAGTACCAGTTTATGAACTGAAGGCCTACGCAGTGGACCGAGGTGTGCCCCCGTTGCGGACCCCAGTGAGCATCCAAGTGACGGTGCAGGATGTGAATGACAATGCACCCATCTTCCCAGCTGAGGAATTTGAGGTGCGAGTGAAGGAGAATAGCATTGTGGGCTCAGTGGTGGCCCAGATCACTGCCATGGACCCCGATGAAGGCCCCAATGCCCATATCATGTACCAGATTGTGGAAGGGAACATCCCTGAGCTGTTCCAGATGGATATCTTCTCTGGAGAGTTGACAGCCCTCATCGACCTGGATTATGAGGCTTGCCAGGAATATGTGATTGTGGTACAGGCCACCTCTGCCACTCTGGTTAGTCGGGCCACTGTACACGTTCGCCTGGTTGACCAGAATGACAATAGCCCTGTGCTCAACAATTTCCAGATCCTCTTCAACAACTATGTATCCAATCGCTCAGATACCTTCCCCTCAGGCATCATTGGGCGCATCCCAGCTTATGACCCTGATGTCTCTGACCACCTCTTCTACTCCTTTGAGAGGGGCAATGAATTGCAGCTGCTGGTGGTTAACGAGACCAGTGGGGAGCTTCGCCTCAGCCGCAAGCTAGACAACAACCGCCCACTCGTGGCTTCCATGCTGGTGACTGTCACAGGTGAGGAGCAGGGGGCAGGCTAGTGGCCTAATGATTTAAACCTGTCAGGGCCTCACAGGTCTCACTCCACAGGCCATCTCAAACCAAAAGGGTTTCTAAGCCTTCCAAGAATCCCTTAAGTGCTGGGTTTTTGTGCCCCCCAAGAGCTGCCAAGGACCTCACACATTAGGTTCACATAGATGCTTAGGTTCTTGGGCCTCAGAGAATTAAGGGCATTTAAAAAACCCTGCAAGGAAGTAAAAAACTATTTGCTACCTTAGGATAGCCCTCTCCCCTCTGAAAGGCTGGGGGTCCTGGGTTGGTGCTCTGGAGACTCCAGGAAAAACTAGCTCATACCATACCCTGTTCATTTTTTTTTTTTTGGGGGGGGAACTAGTCTCGCTATTTTTGCCTGTGGAACCACAGGCTCTCATTGCCTGGGGTACCACAGACTCAAGCAATTCCTAGCCTCAGTTTCCCAGGTAGCTGGGATGACAGGTGTGTACCACCACGCCCAGCTATTTTTTTGGTACTAGGTCTCGCTACGGGCCCCGGCGGGGCTCGAACCGCGATCTCTAGCCCCGGCCGCTTCATAGGCTGAAGCTTACAGGCACGAGCCACCGTGTCTGGCCCATATCCTGTTCAGATGAATGGTTATTTTGGGTTCACCCTGAATGTCAGCCCCACCTATGCAGGAGAAGGAAACCAACAGAAACATCAACTTATTCTGACAGCTTCAGGTCAAGAGTGGACTCACATTTCTTGGCTACTATCCAAGGCTCTGAGCAAGACTGCCCTTTAGGAAAATTTTCATTAATCTACCTGCCTCCTACCTACTTCCACAGGCTTTCACAAACTCTTCCCTAACAGGGGGCAGGCAAGACTGATGTTTGCTCTCCTGCCAGCTGGAGGCTGCTGGGGCCAGGAGCCAGGCTTTACTGGTGCTCACCCAAATTTTAGACCATGGGTCCCAGCAATGCTAGAGAAGGCACAGCTTTCAACTATCTGCCATTAACTGATTAGCCTTTACTGACCACCCAGTGTGTGCTTGAGTCTGGGTATCTAGATAGCAACTCACCCTCATTTCTTGGCATAGCCACGGAGATCACAGGATGGCCCAGGTCTGGGGTGGTGACCCCAAAATATAGAGGGCTTGGGGGTATGTGTCTGAAACCTTGCAGAGGGAGCTTACTGACCCAGTGTTCTGGGGGCTGGGGTTGAGTGGTTACATGACCAGGGTCCATTCTAGTGCCATGGACAAGCAGTTTGCCCATCAGAGATAGGGGATGGGTCATTCCTGACCTGAGCTCCTCCTTGTTTATGGGAATGTTTTGCTGTGGGAATGTTTTGCTGGTTCTGCAATGCTGGGGGGATGGGGAACAACTGGCTAGTCAGTAGCCCAGCCTCCTCTTTTAATCCTGAGTGCAGGTGTCATGCTGACCATGATAACTTAGGGAAGGGCAGGATACTGATCACTTAGCCTATGCTGTTGGGGGAATGACTTGCCTATCCAAGGGCATTGTGGGGGAATGGGTTGACCCCTGGTCCAGGCCCCTCCTTGTGTTGGAGGCAGGTGTGAGGAAGCAGCAACTTTTTAACACCTGGCACTGGGGATCTTGGGCAGTCACTGGCCCCAGGCCTCATGTCCTGGGCAAGGCAGCCACTGACCCCAGACTGACCACCACCCTTACCCTCTGCCTGCAGATGGGCTGCACAGCGTGACTGCACAGTGTGTGCTACGTGTGGTCATCATCACGGAGGAGCTGCTCGCCAATAGCCTGACTGTGCGCCTAGAGAACATGTGGCAGGAGCGCTTCCTGTCCCCGCTGCTGGGCCACTTCCTGGAAGGCGTGGCTGCGGTACTTGCCACACCCACCGAGGATGTCTTCATCTTCAACATCCAGAACGACACTGACGTAGGGGGCACGGTGCTCAACGTGAGCTTCTCAGCACTGGCCCCACGTGGGGCTGGGGCAGGTGCTGCCGGTCCCTGGTTCAGCTCTGAGGAGCTGCAGGAGCAGCTGTACGTGCGCCGTGCTGCACTTGCAGCGCGCTCACTTCTAGACGTGTTGCCCTTCGACGACAACGTGTGCCTGCGCGAGCCCTGTGAGAACTACATGAAGTGCGTGTCGGTGCTGCGCTTTGACTCCTCCGCGCCCTTCCTGGCCTCGGCCTCCACGCTTTTCCGACCCATTCAGCCCATCGCTGGCTTGCGCTGCCGCTGCCCGCCAGGCTTCACTGGAGACTTCTGCGAGACAGAGCTCGACCTCTGCTACTCCAACCCGTGTCGCAATGGAGGCGCCTGCGCGAGGCGCGAGGGTGGCTACACCTGCGTTTGCCGTCCACGCTTTACAGGTGAGCAGGGCATCCTCAGACCGTGGGCAGAACTACAACGCAAGTCACCTTTGGGTGACTGCAGTTCGGGTGGGCACAATTAGACCTGAGGTCTAGAACCTGACCCAGAGACAACCCAGGTTCTGAAAGGAACACAGGCCCTAGAGGGGCTGAGATTGTGAAGGAGGCGTGGCCACAGATGGGGGTGGGGATGTGAGGGTAGGTGGCGGCGGTGGTGGTCTGTGGTGGTGGTGGTGATGGTGGTGGTGGTGGGTGGTGTGGGACCAAGGGAGGGGTTTGGCTGGGAAGGTGAGCCTGGGCCAGACTAGATGGGGGTGCTCACAGGGAGCTCCATCTCTTGGAACCCTGCCATTTGGCCTTGAACTTGGCAGGGCCAGCTGGAACTGGGGTGGGCATGGTGGTGACCACTTCTGACCACAGCTTGGCCCTTAGGAGAAGACTGTGAGCTGGACACAGAGGCTGGACGCTGCGTGCCGGGTGTCTGCCGCAACGGGGGTACCTGTACGAATGGGCCTGATGGTGGCTTCCACTGTCAGTGCCCAGCGGGTGGGGCCTTCGAGGGCTCCCGCTGCGAGGTGGCTGCACGCTCCTTCCCACCCAATTCTTTCGTCATGTTCCGTGGCCTGCGGCAGCGCTTCCACCTCACACTGTCCCTCTCGTAGGTGCCCACCCCATATCTTGACCTGCTTCCACTGTCTCTACTTACATGACCCTGACTCAGGTTCCTGACTACCCCACCCTGCCTTCCCATAGGAAGACACACCTTATAGGTGTAGCCCCTCCCCCGACACCATGCCTGGCTGTCACAGCATCTCTGCACTGGCCATATCTGTCTGTCCCACCCTTTCCTCTCTTTCTCTCCCCAACCTGGGTGGGCATCCCAAGGCCCTCGTTAGCAGGGATGGTGGGTGTGAGGCGGTAAGGGCTGGTGACACACCATGCCCACCCCCACCCCACCCCTAGGTTCGCAACAGTGCAGGCAAGCGGGCTGCTCTTCTACAATGGGCGCCTGAATGAAAAGCATGACTTCCTGGCCCTGGAGCTGGTGACTGGGCAAGTGCGGCTCACATATTCCACAGGTGGGTTGGGTATTCCTGCTTCGACGTGTGTTTGCATGAGATGGCTGGGTGTGCCAGTTCGTTCAGGTCTGCCTCATAACACACTGGAACACACACTTTGTGCCCCAGAGATAGCAGTAAAGCCCTGACCCAAGTGGTCATTCCCGTGGGAAAGTATTTCTCCAAGAAGTGTGTGCTTCACCTGTCTGTCCAGGGGTGCTCTGCTTCAGCCAGTATGGAGTCAGGCTGGGGAATGATCTGATAAGACTGGTTTGGCCTGGGAGTAGCTGCACCTGCATGACTGGGGTTGGGGGGAGGGGTGGGGGAGCAATTTAGCAGTTCCAGACAACCTTCCACTCACATCCTCCCCCGTAGGTGAGTCTAACACAGTGGTCAGCCCCACAGTTCCAGGGGGCCTGAGTGACGGGCAGTGGCACACGGTACATCTGAGATACTACAATAAGGTGGGCACCACCCTTGCATGGGAATGTGGGGGGAGCTGGGTCCAGGTTCTGTCCCTCAGGGGTTACCTTGGGGGTCCTGTTGAGTGTTGTGCCTGGGTCTTTAGCCCCGGACAGATGCCCTGGGGGGAGCACAGGGCCCTTCCAAAGACAAGGTGGCCGTGCTGAGCGTGGATGACTGTGACGTGGCCGTGGCTCTGCAGTTTGGTGCTGAGATTGGCAACTACTCATGCGCGGCTGCTGGCATGCAGACAAGCTCCAAGAAGTGAGGCCCCCAGCCCTCGATCCCCATGTCCTCTACTTGCCAAAACCCGCCCCAACCCTTCACATACCCCACTCCTCATCCAAGCCTACTAAACTCCCCATCCTTCCCTCGCCCCACTTAGACACTAAGATCCCACCTCACCCTACCCCCACCCCCAGTTCTGTCCCAGACTCTCTGCTCCCATGCAGCTCCTAGGCACCCAATTTCCCAAAGTCTCCACTCCCCCTTGTCTCTGTAACCAACCATATCCCTACTCCGCACCCAAGACTTCTCCATCTCTTACCCCAGCTCCTCCACCTTATCCCAGACTATTTTTCCATCATGAATTCTCCTTTGTACCCCACAATTAATGTCTCAGCTCCTTCGCCAGCCTGGCCTTACTCTCCCCCTTCACTCACCTGCCTACCCCCATACTTCCGATGGCCCCAGGAGCAACCCTACTTTGGCCCCAGTTCCCCAATGACCCGGACCCCTGACCCCCAGGTCCCTGGACCTGACGGGCCCTCTGCTCCTGGGGGGTGTCCCCAACCTCCCGGAGAACTTCCCCGTGTCCCACAAGGACTTTGTTGGCTGCATGCGGGACCTGCACATCGATGGCCGCCGAGTGGACATGGCGGCTTTTGTTGCAAACAATGGCACCACAGCAGGTAAGCCATGTCCCCATGATAGGGAGATAGGAACTCACCCTGTTCCCTCTGATGGCAAGACCCATGCCAGAGCCTAGCCTTTAGAGCCCGGTTTCTATCTACTCCACCCCCTGAGAGAACATGAGCCTGAGATTGTAGCTACTTCAGCCCCTCAGGATCCCTAGCACACCTGCCTTCCTCACTGTGTTCTCACAGCCTCCATATGCCTTTTTCTCTCAGGCTGCCAGGCCAAACTGCACTTTTGTGACTCAGGCCCCTGCAAGAACAGTGGTTTATGCTCAGAGCGCTGGGGTGGCTTCAGCTGCGATTGTCCTGTGGGCTTCGGTGGCAAAGATTGTCGGCTCAGTGAGTGGGCAGTGCAGGGTGGGAGGGGCTTGCAGGGTAAAGTGTGTTCTTAGGTGGGGTCTGTGACCCTGCTCCTTTTATCCCCCCAGCCATGGCCCATCCCCACCATTTCCGTGGCAATGGCACACTGAGTTGGGAGTTTGGAAATGACATGACTGTGTCTGTCCCATGGTACCTGGGGCTGGCGTTTCGGACTCGGGCAACACAGGGGGTTCTGATGCAAGTGCAGGCCGGGTCACATAGCACGCTTCTCTGCCAGGTATGTCGGAGCCTTCCCTCAGCCCTCTGCTCTTAATCTCTGGTGCCACCAACAACATTCCTGTGGGTTCAGACCCTGTCACATGGCATACTTCTCTAGACTATGGCCCCTTAACACTCTTCCCGCCATGATAGCCTCTGCCTGGTGGGGACCAGTGTAGCTTTCCTGTGCTCTCTGCACCAACCTATCTGGTCTTGATCTCTGCCCTTGAACCATACTCTCAGCATAAGGTATCCGTGGGCACAATGCCATGGATACAGCCTTGCCCCCACTGCTATGACCTCTGATAGTCTTGATCTCTGATTCCCTGATCTCACCTCCTAACACCCCCAGTCCCATCCCAACTTGGAGCTCTGACCCCCACTCCATCCCTTTGTACCTCTATTCACAGCTGGATCAGGGGTTGCTGTCTGTGATGGTGACCAGGGGTTCAGGCCATGCTGCTCACCTCCTCCTGAACCAAGTCCCTGTCAATGACGGCCGGTGGCATGATCTACGGCTAGAACTGCAGGAAGAGCCAGGTGGCCGGCGGGGCCACCATGTTCTCATGGTTTCACTGGACTTTAGCCTCTTCCAGGTTTGACCTCTGACCCGGGGGAACCCCTTCTCAATCCTCCAACCATTTCACCTCACCTCTAGTCCAGCTCCTTCAGCCCCCACTACTGCACATAGTCTGCTGTTCACCCTACACCTCCCTCTTTATATACTTGCTTGGAGCCCACCCTGCCAGCCAGGCTGGTCCACTACCAGGTCTTCCTCATATCAGAGGGTAGCGCTATTTCTGGTCTGATATTGGGATATCTCTTTGCCTAACTCCTGGAAGCCCCTTCTGATCTGTGTCTTAATCTTCCCAGGTCAAAATCATGACATTTCTATATTTATTTATTTATTTTTTTAAGACTAGGTCTTGCTATTTTTGCCTGTGGAACCGCAGGCTCACATTGCCTGGAGTACCACAGACTCAAGCAATCCCCAGCCTCAGCTTCCCAGGTAGCTGGGATTATAGGTGCATGCCACCACGCCCAGCTATATTTTTTTGGAACTAGGTCTTGCTCTGTACCCTCAGCAGGCTCAAACTGTGATCCCTGGCCCTGGCTTCCTAGGCTGATGCTTACAGGCATGTGCCACCAGGACATTTCAGAGTCTGTTCTGGGTCCAGGAGAGAGTGGTCTGCCTCCACCTAGCTCTAGATGGAAGCCTTCCATGCACCCATCTCCCATGCTTTAGCAGGTGCTCCATACTCTTCCCCAGACCACTGTGCTGATATGGGGGCAGAGCATGGTCATGCAGAGCTAAACCAAGGCCAACACTAACTCCAGGGGAGAGGCTCCTTAGTTCCCCTTGCTCCCAGTACTGACTGTTTCCCCTCCCCAGGACACCATGGCAGTGGGGAGTGAGCTTCCAGGCCTGAAGGTAAAGCGACTCCACGTGGGAGGTGTGCCCCCCAGCAGTGAAGAGGTTCCCCAGGGTCTGGTTGGTTGTATCCAGGTATGTGTCAGCATAGGAATGTGGTGTGGTCAGGGGTATCTTAGGAGCTGGAGAGCTGCCTTCAGGTGGAGACTGGTGGGTGGAGGTGTGACACAGAGCCATCGACAGGTCAAGCCTGCCTGTGCCACTGGAGGTGAGGGTTTAGCTTAGATTAGTGAGGGGCATTTGAGATCTGTGAGGGATAGCACGATAGGAGTCCCAGTGAGACACTGAATTGGGGCTATCGAGCTTAAGAATCTGGGGGATCCTGAGGACAACTGCCTCTCAGGGATCATCAGACTGAATGACTGGCTCTGTAGAACTTGGGGCAGAGGTGCTTTGACTTGGGCTTCACCCCTTGCTGGCTATGTCCATAGGGGGTATGGCTCGGCTCTACGCCTTCGGGGTCTCCAGCGCTACAGCCCCCCAGCCACCGAGTGAATGTGGAACCTGGCTGTGTTGTGACCAATGCCTGTGCATCTGGGCCCTGCCCACCCCACGCGGACTGCCGGGACCTCTGGCAGACCTTTTCCTGCACCTGCTGGCCAGGTGGGGCCTGGGGCTGGGTGGCAGGATGATCTGGGCAGGAGCCAGGGCCTGGAGGAGGCGGGGACTGAGGACAGGTGCCTGCTTTCTCCTATGCTTTGTGCCCAGTGTCCTGAGCTCCCTGACCCAACCTGCAGGTTACTATGGTCCAGGCTGTGTGGATGCCTGCCTCCTGAATCCCTGTCAGAATCAGGGATCATGCCGGCATCTTCCCGGAGCACCCCATGGCTATACCTGTGACTGTGTGGGTGGCTATTTTGGGCACCACTGTGAGCACAGGTAAGGGGTTGGGGCTGAGATGATGGAAAGAAATTCAGGGGGTGTGGTGGTCATTGAGGATGGCACCTCACTTGGCTGTCCCCTCAGGATGGATCAGCAATGTCCACGGGGCTGGTGGGGAAGCCCAACCTGTGGCCCCTGCAACTGTGACATTCACAAGGGCTTTGACCCCAACTGCAACAAGACAAATGGGCAGTGTCACTGCAAGGTACGCTCAGCATCTCACCTCTGCCCTAGACGTAACTTGTGGTTCTCATCTGCTTGCTGATTCACACCCTGATCTCCTACCCCATCCTGTGACCTAACTGCCATCTCTTGTCCTTGAAGTGTCACCCCTCCTTTACAATTCATTCGAGACCCAATCTTTCTCTGGCCAGGGAGCCCTGTACTCTTGACCCTTTGCCTTGATTCCGCTCATTCCCCAAACCCTGACCTTTGACCTCAGGCCCCTGACCCATTCTTAAACAGGAGTTCCACTACCGACCACGGGGCAGCGACTCATGCCTCCCATGTGACTGCTACCCTGTGGGCTCCACGTCACGTTCATGCGCACCCCACAGTGGGCAGTGCCCATGTCGCCCTGGAGCCCTTGGTCGCCAATGCAACAGCTGTGACAGCCCCTTCGCAGAGGTGACAGCCAGCGGCTGCCGGGGTGAGCAGGCTCCACCTAGATTCATATAGAGAGCAGATTCTGTCATGCTGCTACCAGGTAACATGGCATGCTGGGCTCCTTGGGCTGGGCCTCTGGGCAGCTTTTCCTAAAGAAGAGTACTTATGCCCAGAGACCCCCACAGACACTTTGATGACCCACTACCGAATCTGACAAACCAGTTCCGGGGAGGCAGCAGGAGACTGGTGGGGAATGAGACCAGGGTGGTGGCGGGGCAATAGATATGGCTGTCGCTTGTCCCAGCCCTGGGCACCTGACTCAGTACCTCCTCTCCCTAGTGCTCTATGATGCCTGCCCCAAGTCCCTGAGATCTGGTGTGTGGTGGCCCCAGACCAAGTTTGGTGTCTTGGCCTCGGTGCCCTGTCCTCGTGGGGCCCTGGGTGAGTATCTGGGGGCATTGGCGTTGCTGAGGGGGAGGGTGGACCTTTCCTCTGACTGCTGGAGCCATCTCTTCCTCTGAGTTAGTGGCCTTGTTCATGCAAAAAAGTGGGAGTGGAGTAGGGGTCCATGTGGGCCCCTCATCACCTCCTAGGGACTCTGGGTTGCTCCCCACACTCTCATTGAGCCTCCATCTATTTCTCTTGGCTTCTGGGCAGGATTGCGGGGTGCAGGTAAGGGGTACGTGTTTGCTCAGGTGCGCTGCCCCCTCCCACTGCCAGAGCTTTTGCAAATCCCTCCTGCTGCCTGAAGTCCCTGCAGACCCCTTCCCGCTGTGTGCGGTCTCTCAATGCTATTCCCAACTGCTTGAAGCCCCGTGAGACCCCTTCCAGCTATTTGAGGACCCCAGAAACCATTCTATGTCCTTAGAGACTTCTCCCCATGGCCTGAGGTCCCTGCAGATCCCTCCCTAATTGCTAAGATCCCTGCAGACCTCTGCTCACCCCTGCTCAATTTTTGAGGTAGCTGAAGGCTTCTCACTACTGCCTGAGAGCACAAGAGACCCCTTCCCTCTGTTTGAGCACCTGCAGACCCCCCCCCTCTCCCCACTGCCTGAAGTCCCCACAGAACCCTTCCTGCTGCTTGAGGTCGCTGCAGTGGCTGGACAGACTGTGTATGCATGCTCACGTGTCTTTCTGTGCCATGCATGCCTCGTGAGTCTGTCCTGGGGCTAGAGGGCTCTGTGTTTATGTTAGGGTCCTTACTGCTTGTGACCACAAATTCCCTTAAGGGCCAGGCCATTTTCATTCAACTTCTATCCTAATCCCACCAGACGGGGAGAGAGAACAGCAAAGATATGCCACTGTTGTAGTTAAAATTTGTGTGACCACCTCCCTTTGATCACAGAATACCCCTGAAGACCTGGCTGTGCTAGCGTGTCTAGTGTGAGAGAGGTTTGTGTGTGTGCTTGTCCCAAGGCACATGTCTATAGGTGTGAGCACTGGCATGTGGCTTGCCCTGGGTCAGGTCTGTGAACCTGTCCTGGCCCATGTGTGTGCGTGTGTGTGCACACACATGTGTGTACTTGCACCTGGGTGCACACATGCATGTGTATGTGTTTGTATAGTCCTGCCCTTATGTTTCTTCTCTATGTAGCTGATGGTCAAAATGGTCCACGGGTCCCTCAGGACTTGACTGACAACAGCTGGGCCAGGCTGGGACTTCTCTATCCAGGGGTCCAGGCACACTTACATACCAGGATGGCCTCTGCTTCAGAGCTCCCCCTGCAAGGGAAAGAGTGCTGTGGTCACCTTTGTGGCCAGCAAAGGTGTCTACACCCCCAGCTTGACTATCATTTGTCTGCTCCCAGGAGCTGCGGTGCGGCTGTGTGACGAGGACCAGGGTTGGCTGGAGCCCGACCTCTTCAACTGTACTTCCCCCGCCTTTCGAGAACTTAGTCTGCTGGTGAGACTGTGTAGACCTTGCTCTGCACCCAAGACCTTCCCTGACCTTGACCTTCGCTTTCCCAGGGTTGCAGGCATCACACACAAGCACTTGACCTTCTGAGCTTTTCCTGGCTACTCTTTATTCTACCCAAGCCCTTCTTCCTGTGAGGTTTTTGAAAAAGGCCTAAGTGCCCAGAGTGACATACCCCCACCTTTGTCCTGGCAGCTGGATGGCCTAGAGCTGAACAAGACAGCACTGGATACAATAGAGGCCAAGAAGTTGGCTCAGAGGCTGCGGGAAGTGACTGGCCACACTGATCACTACTTCAGCCAAGATATCCGAGTCACCGCCCGCCTCCTGGCTCACCTGTTGGCCTTCGAGAGTCATCAGCAGGGCTTCGGGTTGACAGCCACACAGGATGCCCACTTCAATGAGGTGGGGCTGCTCCCTGTGCACCTGATCCCCTAGCCCTAGACTTCCCACTCCGGCCCCTCCTGACCGGGGGTCCTGGGATCTCCCTCTTCCCTTATCCTCCCCGCACCCCTTCCCTTGCCTGCTGGGACCTGAGCACCTGGAGTGACCCCCAGACCTGCCCTGTCCCCTTACATATCCTCACCTGGCTAAGCCTACTTTCATCTCCTTCCTTCCAGAATCTGCTGTGGGCTGGTTCTGCATTGCTTGCTCCAGAGACTGGGGACTTGTGGGCAGCACTGGGGCAGCGGGCCCCGGGGGGGTCCCCAGGCAGTGCAGGCTTAGTGCAGCATCTGGAGGAGTATGCAGCCACGCTCGCTAAGAACATGGAGCTCACATACCTGAATCCTGTGGGGCTGGTGACACCTAATATCAGTGCGTGATGGGGGTGGGGGTGGGGCGGAGGTTGTGGAAGGGCAAGAGTCTGGAGGTCTGAGGGGCTAGAGGCTACTGGTGCCAACCTTTGTGGCAGGAGGCTGTGCCACCACTCTCTGCCCTTGCAAGCTTGGGCTCTGTGCTGGTAGCAAGGGGGCTGTGGGTTCTGGGACTTGGTACGGAGCAGGAATAGGAGGGAGTGAGACCCTCAGCAGGGAAAGGGGAGCTTGACGGGTCTCGCCCTTCTTCCCCCTGGGCAGTGCTCAGCATCGACCGTATGGAGCACCCTAATCCAACTCGGGGGACCCGTCGCTACCCTCGTTACCACAGCAACCTTTTCCGGGGACAGGATGCCTGGGATCCCCACACACACGTGCTGCTACCTTCTCAGTCCCCACGGCCATTCACACCTGAAGGTAAATGGCTCCCTGGCTCCCTGACTCTCCTCCCTGAGCCAGATACCAGATGGCCCTCCTGCCAATTCTCTCGTCAGACCTCCCCCATGTTACCCCTTGTGAGACCCTCCCATGTCAGCCCTCTTTCCTGTACCTTCACACATCTTCCTCACCTTGCCAGATCCTTCCCAGGCTCCAGCCCTGGGGTGCTCATGTCCCCTAGGGGCTCCCAACTCCCACCTCCCAGTTCTGAACCTGTAGGGAAACCCACGTAGAGCTGGGTTTGTGGGTGTTCAGGGTAGGATATCACCAGCAGTGGCTTCTCCCCTTCCCCTGGCAGTTCTGTCCACAAGCAGCAGCAACACAGAAAACTCCACCACTGCAAGCATGGCGCCCCCACTGGAGCCTGAGCCCGAGCCTGGGATCTCCGTTGTCATCCTCCTGGTTTACCGTACCTTGGGAGGATTGCTCCCAGCCCAGTTCCAGGCTGAGCGCCGGGGTGCCAGGTACCATGGGTGGGATTGCTCCTTGTCCCCTCACTCCTGAGCTTCCCACAAGCCTCCACCCAGCCTAGTACCCTGTTTTTCTGATGGGCAAGTAAGCAGGCTCCCAGGCATACCTGTGCACCACCAGGCTCCAGGTGTCTCCCAGGCTGTCCGTGGTAGGTCTGGGTCTCTGGAGTAGTGAAGCAGAGTCGCCAGCAGACTGTTCTGTCTGGAGCCGAGAGGGGAGCTGTCACACTGGGAAGAGTTTCAGAGCCAGACTCAGGCAGGAAAGGACTGAGTGCTGGAGGGCAGATGGGGTGGCAGCTTGAGGCAGCCTGAGGTTGCTTGCACTCAATCTCAGGTGTGAGCAGTGGGGCTGAGGCCCCTCAGCCGCAGAGACACTGTCATGTCTGTGGAACTTTGATGACTCCGCTCGGCTGCGGACCCCCAGTCTTGAAGCAGCTCCGTAGACACTGAAGCATTCTCAGAAACAGCACCAACTCTGGGCCATCCCAGACTCTGATAGCCATAGCAGGAGCATGCGGGTAGGGGAAGCAGGCAGACTGAGCTTGGCCAGCAGTGTTCAGGCCCCAGTGCGCTGTCTCCACAGGCTTCCCCAGAACCCTGTTATGAACTCCCCTGTGGTCAGTGTGGCTGTGTTTCATGGACGCAACTTCCTAAGGGGTGTTCTGGAGTCCCCGATCAGCCTCGAGTTCCGCCTGCTACAGACAGCAAATCGGAGCAAAGCGATCTGCGTGCAGTGGGACCCGCCTGGCCAGTGAGAACCGCTACTCTGGAAACCTTTGGTCCGCCATAGCCCTTGGGAGGCCCAGTCTGCTTCTGGGACTCCTACTAAAGCCCCACTCCCTGAGGAATGTCCCCCCCCCCCAATTCCAGGCACCCTCAGCCCTTCTCCCACTATCTCTCACAACCCCCACCCCTGTCATGGCAGTGGGGCCCACCCCAGAGGGTATTAGGTCTAACTGCCCTGTGGCCACAGGATGAACCAGCATGGCACATGGACGGCACGGGACTGTGAACTGGTGCACAGGAACGGGTCTCACGCACGGTGTCGCTGCAGTAGAACAGGCACCTTTGGGGTCCTCATGGACGCCTCCCCCCGAGAGGTAGGGCTATGTTGTGAGTACTGAGGAACTGGGAGGGTCAAAGGGCAAAAGGGCCAGACCTCCCAGTGACCATCCCTGTCCCACAGCGGCTGGAGGGTGACCTGGAGCTGCTGGCTGTGTTCACCCATGTGGTGGTGGCAGTGTCTGTGGCCGCGCTGCTGCTGACTGCAGCTGTCCTGTTGAGCCTGCGCAGCCTCAAGTCCAACATGCGTGGGATCCATGCCAATGTGGCAGCTGCCCTGGGGGTCGCAGAACTCCTCTTCCTGCTGGGGATCCACAGGACCCACAACCAGGTGCAGGGTTGGGGCTGGGGGACCTGTGTCCTGATGACCTTATCTGGCCCAGGAAGCCCTGGGGCCAAGGCTCAGCATCAGAGGTCAGGGGTGCTCAGTTAGGGGCAGGAAGCTGGGCTAAGGTGCTACAGTCTAGGGGTCAGAGGTGGGCGGGAGATGTCTGGGGTGGGGTTAGAGGTGGGGCAAGGCGGGAGAGATCCTGACACCCCATTCCCTGCCTTCAGCTGGTGTGCACTGCGGTCGCCATCCTTCTGCACTACTTCTTCCTCTGCACCTTTGCGTGGCTCCTCGTGCAGGGGCTGCACCTCTACCGCATGCAGGTGGAGCCCCGAAACGTGGACCGTGGTGCCATGCGCTTCTACCATGCTCTGGGCTGGGGTGTCCCTGCTGTGCTGCTGGGTGAGGGTCCTGCCCACTGGCCATTCAGGCCTGTGACTGCCCCCCCCACCTCCATCTATCATGTGACCTGACCCCTACCCCTGCCCCCATTCCTAATGATGACTCCCAACTTCAACCCCCATGCCATCTGCTCAAGAAGGAGCGTTACTCTGCCCTCATCCCAGCTTCTCCTATGTGAGAGAGTCAGCGGCTCCACAGCCACCCCTTCTCCCCCCCCCAGGCCTTGCTGTTGGCCTGGATCCTGAGGGCTATGGGAACCCCGACTTCTGCTGGATTTCAGTCCACGAACCCCTCATCTGGAGTTTTGCAGGCCCTGTTGTCCTTGTCATTGTGGTGAGTGTTCTGCACTGAGTGCCACTTGGGAGCAGGGAGGGAGCCACGAGAGGGGTGACAGTGTCCGCTGCTGGCTTCCTCTGCTTAGCCTCCATTTCTATTCTCTGACCACTGAGTGACCACCCCCTACTCAACCAGGATGGAGAATGAGAGGCGTGGGCTTAGAGACTCAGCTGCTTCTCTTGCTGCACCTCCCTCTCTGGTTCCCTGCCGGACTTTGTCTAAGGTTCTGTCTTGATTTCTGATCTCTGCATCTGTGTGTCTCTCACTGGTGCTGCCTCTCTGTCTCTGCCCTGCCCCCATTCCACATGTCTGGCGGTGGGTCCAGATGAACGGGACCATGTTTCTTCTCGCTGCCCGCCTATCCTGCTCCACTGGGCAGAGGGAGGCCAAGAAGACCTCCGTGCTGTGAGTTGGCTATCTCAGGGGAATAAAGGATTCACAGGATGGCAGCCCCTCCTGACTGGGGCTGGGGTCCTGGGAGCGTCCCTTGTGAAGTACTGGGTGAAGTGCCCTGCCACCTGGCTTGAGCCCCCTCTCTGGTGCCCTTACCGTACTCTGGTCCCACATATGCTCTCTCTCTCTGTTGTCTCTCACTGTCCCCTGGGTCTTCCCAGAGCCACCTGTGGTTGGGCAGCTCACTCTGTGTTCCCACCTGTCTTTCATGTGCCACTCCTGCTCCTGTGTGTTCCTGCGTCTCCTCAAGTTCCCCTGAGCACTCTCCCTGTTCTTTCTGTGACCTCCCACGTCCCCGGTTCCATAGTCCTGCGAGCGCCTTTCCTACATGTCCCCACTATATTCTCCCATGTCCCTGCGTGAGCCTGTGTGACCTTCCCATGTTTCGCAATAGGACCCTTCGCAGCTCCTTTCTGCTCCTGCTACTGGTCAGTGCCTCCTGGCTCTTTGGCCTCCTGGCGGTCAACCACAGCGTCCTGGCCTTCCACTACCTCCACGCTGGACTCTGTGGGCTCCAGGTAACTCCAGTGCCCTCCCACACCTGGGCCCAGATGGCGCTTCAGCAAGGTGGGTCCAACCCTAGGCAGCTCTGGCCTGGGTCCAGAGCTGATTCTTCTGGATGACTGGCACCAAACTGGGTGCGAAGTTGGATCAACTCCATCAACTCTCAGGCTACTGGCACTTGCTGGTCCTCCAGCCATGCACCGACTCTGGCCCTCACGCCTCTAACCTCAGTGCCTCTGGGGACTTTCCCTGTCACCCCTGCTGGAGCCCCTGGGGCTTCTCACTGAGTTTAGCTAACCTGTGGTGACAGACGCTCCCCCCCCACCTTGCCAACCTTCAGTGAGCCTGACTGACCCCTTGGTGACCCAACTCTGACTCATTTCTTATCTCTCCCTGACCTGCAGGGTCTGGCGGTGCTCCTGTTCTTCTGTGTCTTGAACGCAGATGCTCGGGCAGCCTGGACACCAGCCTGCCTAGGCAGGAAGCCTGTGCCAGAGGAGACTAGGCCAGCACCCGGGACGGTGAGGGGTCCTCAAGGCTCGGTCTTCTGCTTGGGGGCCAGGGTGGCCAGGGTTTGAGGCTTCTCCAGGCTCACACCCTGGCTCACACTCTGGTCTCCCTTCACCTCCCCCAGGGGCCCGGGGCTTACAACAACACGGCCCTCTTTGAGGAGAGTGGCCTCATCCGAATCACTCTTGGTGCCTCCACTGTATCCTCAGTGAGTAGCGCCCGCTCAGGCCGGACCCAGGACCAAGACAGCCAGCGGGGCCGCAGCTATCTCAGGTGAGTGGAGGGTCTTCCCTATGAGGGGGATGCATAGCTCAGACCAGCCAGGGGTTGGCATCCCCAGGTTTGGGTTGACAGCTCTACTCATGGTTACCTGAACTCTGCTGCTGCCTTTGCCCCAGGAGCCTCTTGTTCCACACCCCAGCATGCCTTCAGAGCCATTCCAGATGTGGCTGGCTGTGCACTCACAGAAACCCCTGTCTCCAAAGCACCCCATCCCATCCCTTTTTAATTGGGGGTGTTCCTGTGTTTCCAGGGACAATGTCCTGGTTCGACATGGTTCGGCTGCTGACCACACTGACCACAGCCTCCAGGCTCACACTGGCCCCACTGACCTGGATGTGGCCATGTTCCATCGAGATGCTGGTGGAGGTGGGGACCTGGACCAGGGAGGAGGGAGGCAGAGGCTCTCTATCCCCCTTTCTTCTGACCCAAACTGGGAGCAGTGGCTGACTGGGGTAGGGAAGCTCACCCCACCCCATGTCACTGCCCCAGGAGGCACCTAATCACCCAACCTTGGTTTTCCTGACCCATTCCTGACTTGGCCTTCTGCCCAGCTCTGAGCTTTCTCCAAGGGCTCAGTTCCATTGTTGTAGCCACCCCAAACTCTGCTCTGGGCTCTCTCCTTACCCCCAAGTACCTTGCCTCCCCAAACCACGGCTATGCCTGCCTTCCTTCTGACCTTCCTGAATTCAGGTGCAGACTCTGACTCTGACAGTGACCTGTCCTTGGAGGAGGAGAGAAGTCTGTCTATCCCATCTTCAGAAAGCGAGGATAATGGCCGAACACGGGGGCGTTTCCAGCGTCCGCTCCACCGGGCAGCCCAGAGTGAGAGGCTCCTCACCCACCCCAAAGGTGATGGGGTCCCCTTTGGCCCCAAGTATAACCAGAGATACTTCATATTCCACTTGGGGTGACCCAGGGACCCTGCTATCCCCTAAGGGTTCCTGGGACAAGCTATTGGGAACCTGGGATCATCACCAGGCCCCTGCATATCTCTCCCCATCTGACTTCCCAGCAGTTCTGTCAACTAGGAATAGCCTGGGCCACAAAATAGCAAAATTAGAAATGTGAGCGAGTAGGCTGGGCATGGTGGCACATGCCTGTAAGCAGCAGCCTAGGAAGCCACGGCCAGGGCCAGGGCTCGCGGTTTGAGTCCTGCTGGGGCAATGTAGCGAGACCTAGTTCCAAAAATATATAGTTGGACGTGGTTGCATGCCTGTAATCCCAGCTACCTGGGAAGCTGAGGCTGGGGATTGCTTCAGTCCGTGGTACCCCAGGCAACGTGAGCCTGCGGTTCCCCAGGCAAAAATAATGAGACCTAGTCTCAAAAAAAAAAAAAAAAAAGAAAAAAGAAAAAAAAATGTGAGAGAGTGATGTTATCTCTCTCTCAGATTCTCTGAGGACTGGAGGTTCCTGACCCCTCAACCACCATGTTCCTCCCAACCCCAGTCTCTGACCACTTCTAGGCAATTGTGAGCAATTATCAGTACCCCCCTCCCTGGACATACCTCTACCTTAGCTCAGTGAGAACAGCAATAGGCTCCAGAGTCACTACAGTTTGGATCCGAGGGGTCATGAGTCACTAGATCAATCCAGAGACTCCTGTAACCTACCCTGGCTCCACAGATGTGGATGGCAATGACCTCCTGTCCTACTGGCCAGCCCTAGGGGAATGCGAGGCAGCTCCCTGTGCTCTGCAGTCCTGGGGCTCTGAAAGGCGCCTGGGGCTGGACACCAGCAAGGATGCAGCCAACAACAACCAGCCAGACCTGGCTCTGACCAGTGGAGATGAAACCTCAATGGGCCGGACTCAGCGCCAGAGGAAAGGTACAATCCCTGACTCTGGCCTGACCTTCTGGGGCCCTGGGGATGACCCATGTCCTATCAGGTGATTTCATCTTTCCAGTCCCAAATGACGTCACCTTAGGGTTTTTGCTCCTCTACCCTGCTTCACTGCACCCCAGGGACTATTCCTCTTGACCTGGGAATTGCCTGCCTCTTATACCCTGGCCTATACTTCAGAGACTTCAGCAGCCATTACCAGCCTAATCTAGGGAACTCCTCCCTACCCTTGAACCCCACCCAGTTTGCTTATCGGGGGCCCTAGGAAATGCCACAGATCCCAGAGCTCCTGCTCTAACTTAGAGGGTTTTTGCTCCTCTATCCTACTTTACACCTAAGAAGTTGCCTCTGACCCAACTCAAGGGGTTCCTGGGGTGCTACTGCTCCCTCACCCCCCCAAATCTAGGGGTTTCCTAGCCCTTTGACCCTCCCTTGACTTCATGGGGAGATCTGCCCCTAACCCTCTATACCATGAAGACACCTGAACTGGGATTAGTATCTCTCCACTAGGACCCCTGTCCCGCTGCCTTTTGAAACTCCCAGGGGTTACTGTCCCTGTGTCACAAGGACCCTGGGGGCTGCCATACCCCCAGGCCCAGGGAATTCCTGCCCTGCCCGCCACAAACGTACATATCCTAGCTCCCATTTGTTCCTTCCACAGGCATTCTGAAGAACCGCTTACAGTACCCACTGGTGCCACAGACTCGAGGCACCCCTGAGCTGTCCTGGTGCCGTGCGGCCACCTTGGGTCACCGTGCTGTGCCCGCTGCCTCCTATGGTCGCATCTATGCTGGCGGGGGCACAGGCAGCCTTTCTCAGCCTGCCAGCCGCTACTCTTCCCGAGAACAATTGGACCTGCTCCTCAGGCGGCAACTCAGTCGTGAGCGACTGCAGGAGGCCCCTGGCCCGGTTCTGCGTCCCCTGAGTCGACCGGGTTCTCAGGAACGCCTGGATGCTGTGCCAGGCCACCTGGAGCCCAGGGATCGGGGCAGTACCCTACCACGGAGGCAGCCACCCAGGGACTACCCTGGAGCCATGGCTGCTCGCTTTGGGTCCCGGGATGCGCTGGACTTAGGGGCACCCTGCGAGTGGATGAGCACACTGCCCCTGCCCCACAGTGCCCGGGACCTTGACACACAGCCCCCACCTTTACCCCTGTCTCCCCAGAGGCAACTCTCAAAGGACCCCCTTTTGCCATCCCGGCCCCTGGACTCTCTGTCCAGGAGATGGAACTCAGGGGAGCGACTAGACCATGTGCCTAGCCGGCACCCTTCACGAGAAGGCCTCGGGCCCTCCCCACAGCTGCTCAGAGTCAGGGAGGATCCAGCCAGTGGCCCTAGCCACGGCCCCTCCTCAGAGCAGCTGGACATTCTCTCCTCTATCCTCGCCTCCTTCAACTCCTCGGCTCTCTCCTCCTCTGTGCAGTCCTCAAGCACGCCCTCTGGCCCTCACACCACTGCCACGCCTTCCGCCACAGCCTCAGCGCTTGGGCCTTCCACACCACGCTCTGCCACATCCCATAGTATCTCGGAGCTGTCACCGGACTCAGAGTAAGCAGGGACCCCTGCCACCTGCTCACACTTTCATCAGCTTAGGGCAGCCTCCTGGGCCCAGCATTCTGCCAGGGCAAGAGGGCTGGCAAATAGGTATGGGCTATCTCAGGCTCAGCCAGGGTACCCCACAGGCTGGAGATAGAAGTGCCGGGGAGTGGGGGTGGGATAAGCAGGGGAGTGCCAGATACATGATAGGGCTAGCCACCCTCTCTGTCCCTCCTGAGATAAGGAGGAAAGAGGGGTGCTTTCTACAGGGTTTGCACACATACAGGGGGGAGGTGGGCAGGAGCCAAAACCTAGATGTAGGAGCTCACCAGTGCATGGGAGAAGGTAGGTAGGAGTCTGATGGGGATGCTCTATTTGGGGGATGAGGATGGAATACAAGTAGTTCCAGGACATGCCAGGTTAAGAAGCTGGTTGAACCTTATATGCCAGGTTAAGAAGCTGGTTGAAGCTGGGTGTGGTGGCGAAGCCTGTAGTCCAAGCACTAGGAGGCAAGTGACCTGGGATCGCTTGAGTTCGTGGGTTTGAGACTACCCTGGGCAACATAGTGAGTCCTGGTCTTGAAAAAAAGCAGCCGGGTGCGGTGGTGGGCGCCTGTAATCCCAGCTACCTGGGAGACTGAGGCTGGGGATTGCTTGAGTTTGCGGGATCTGGACTACCCCAGGCAACATAGCAAGACTAGTTTCAAAAAAAAAAAAAGAAGCTGGTTGAACTGGTGCATCTCATATGCCTGTGGGGCATCTGTGCTTAGGACATGACAGACATTCCCTGGAAGTATTGTATGCACAGGAGCTAGAGAAGTGGGGAGGACTAGACCTGAAAACCAAAGGAAAGTTGAGTTTCAAGGAGGGTAACAGGTAGGTCAGGCTCTTTGGAGGTCTATAGAGTGAGAAAGAGTTTGGGAGGAAGGGCACCCCAGGAGTGGGGCAGAAGACCGACGGAACCTGAGGAGTTGGGAAGGGCAAAGAAAGGAGAGAGAGGCAGGAGATTTGGGGACCTACTGCCCAGGGGTCTACAAGGATGCCAGGGGTAGGGATGAGAAGGAGTTATAAGCACCATGTGGGTCCTTCTGCTGTTGGGATCTGGCTGTTGAGCCTGAGCAGGGGTTCTGGCTTTGTAGTCATTCTTGGCCTCAGTTTCCTCTTCTGTAAAATGTGTCATAACAAATTCTGAGATGTAGAGGGTTTTTTTTTGAGACTAGGTCTCGCTATTTTTGCCCGTGGAACCGCAGGCTCATGTTGTCTGGGGTACCATGGACTCAGCTTCCCAGGTAGCTGGGATTACAGGCGCACACCACCACACCCAGCTATTTTTTGGGACTAGGTCTCGCTATGTTGCCCCTGTGTTGCTCGCTATGGGTCTCGAACCCATGAACTTAAGCGATTCCCAGTCCCAGCCACACTCCATAGGCTTGCACTTAAAGGCACGTGCCACCGTGCCCGGCAGATGTAGAGATTTTTGAGAGAATATCTGTTAAGTGCTTAGCAGCATCTATACATCGTGTTTGCTAAATACTCAGAGAAAGTACTTAGCCCTTCTGATGAGCTGGGGGTGGGGGTGTTTCAAAATGGGTAAAAGGCTTTGAGAACTCTGGAATGAAGACAAGGGGGCTAGGGATGGAGGCAAAAGTGAGCAGCGGGCGAGTAGCCCAAGGCTGGACAAATGGGGAAACTCATAGCCACTGGATTCAGAGGCCTGTCAGTAACCACTATCTTTGATCTCAAATTCAACTCCACAGAGTTCCCAGAAGTGAGGGTCACTCCTGAGAGACAGACAGACGGACGGGGAGCAGCCGAGGGCAATGGAGGATCTGGGCAAATGGAAGACTCCAGGAGTCAGGGGTTGATCCCTGGGCAGCCTCTTTTCCACACACCCTCACCCCCACCCTCCCTGTTGCTGCAGTGCTGAGGCTCCATGCTTGTCTGAGCATCTGAGCAGGAGAGTAGCAGGTGCACGGCAGGCAACTGAGGGGAGGACTTTTATACCTTTTGTACCTTTGTAACCAGAGAGATATGCTCATGTTATTTTTCAGCTTTTCTGTCTCCCGGGGTTCTGAGGCTGGGCTGGGAGGGGGAGGGGGACAGAGGGAGAGAGATGCAGTTAGGCCCCATTTGGGTTCCTGGCAAACTATGTTTTCTTCCCTCATCACACTGGGGTGGATCAGATAGGAGGGACAAATCCCTCCCCTACTATTGGCTAGACTATTGTCAGGACCCAAAGTGCAGTATTGATCTTTGCTTTTTCTCCGATGCCCCAAGGGCCAAACTTCTGGGACTGTGCATTGGTCTTGGAAACAGGGGTCCTCTGACCTCCTCACAGGGGGCTCGCTCATGCCAACCCTCCCGTGGATGTATGTGTTTCTTGTGTGGAGTCCCTGCCACTTACTGCCTTATAACCTAGGACGGATGCTGTGGGGTGCTGGCGGAGCAGCAGATGTCATGTTTACAGAGCAAGGCTTCCCTTTCTCCCATGGGGAGGGGTGCAGGCCTCTATTCAGACATTCCTGCAAGGGTAGACTGAAGGATCTCATGGATCACGTGGCATCCCACCCCTGCTGCGAGCAGAAGTTGTCTGTGGTGCCATTTGGTTCTTTGACACTGCCCCCTGTTAGAATTTATTCTGAAGGGCAGGGTAGGAAGGTGAGCAAAGGAAGCAGAAAGAAGGGAATTAAAGACGCAGAATGTAGGTGCCACCACCTCCCATGTTTACAGGAACCTCCCTGGCCTTGGGCACCTGGGCCTTAGGAAGTGACTCACTCCCACCCCTACTTTATTCCCTTCTGAAGGGAAAAGTGACTGTTAGGACCCTGTTCACAAAACTCTCACTTTTATTACTTTGTCTGATGTCCAGAACTGGGGACTTTTTGTGTTACTTTGTTTACAGGTCAAGATTTAGCATTTTAAAACTTTGTTTACAACTTAAAACTTTCATACTTTGTTTACAGTTAAGAAAGTTTTTTCCCTTTGTTTACTAGTGAAATATAAAGTGGGAGAGGGTCTTTGGAGAACCCACCTGTAAGAACCCCAGGTCTGGGCATCTTGAGTGGGTTTTTAACCCCTAGCTTCCCCCGCCCAAAGGTCAGCCCCAAGTCCCCTGTTGAACAGCACACCCTGAAAGCCTTGAGAGTAGACATCCTCTTACCACTGGGAACAGTGGTTGTGCAGGGTTGTGTTGGTGGGGGAGAGGGGCTGTTTATGCAGCCACCCCCTCCTCCATGAATACTCTTGTGAGGCTGTTTCCAAGGAGATTACAGATTCGACTTTTCTGACTGGTGCCAAATCCCACCAGCCAGGACCCCCAGCCCTACTTACCCAGAATGACCCCAACCCTTGAAGGGTTGAGGATCTGTGTGGGGAGAGAGGGATTGTCCTTGCTATGTCCTAGGTTCTGTAAATGTTCTCTCTGGGGGTCCCCCAACCCCTCCAGCCTGGTGGCCCCTTTTCCTGTCTGTGTAAATTGTTCCGTGAAGCCGCGCTCTGTTTTGGGAATAAACTTCTATAGAAAATGGTTATTGCTTCTTTCTGTTTGGGGTGAGGGCTGGGTTAGGCTGGTGGCCATGAGTGATTCCAGCCAGGCTGACCTTTGGGAGAAATTTGAGCTCTTCCCCCTACCCCCGGGAATATTCAGCTATTTTTAGCCCATTTCATCAGGATATTTGGACCAAGTCCCAACTCTTTCACCCTGAATTCTGACCCCTCTCCTTGTGATTGGGAATTGAAATATGAACACAGGTGCTGGGAGTAAGGCACTAAGGGATACCCCCTCCCTTATTAAAATAGTATCGTGATGACTTCCTAAGTCCTCAGGGCCTGAACCCTGACCTAGCATTTTCTCAAACCAGTTCTAGGAACTGTCCCTGCTACTCCCTCAGTCCATGACAGCACTGACTCCCACCAGCCTCTGACTTGATAAGGACACCTCCTACCTTTCCAGCCTGAGGGAGAAACTTTTGGCACAAGCTCTGGGCTGTGCTAGGTGCAACGGAGGGAACTTCCACTTAAGTTCAGGTTTGGGTGTACTGGCCTTGGGTTCAAAAGACATGCTTGGTCTCAGGGGGACCGAGGGGAACTAACCTCAGTTGGCAGCATGAGGGGTTCTAAGGACTTGGATACCCTACAGAGATTTAGGGCCTGATTACCAGGCAAGACCCCAGGCACCCCGCCCGCTCGTAAGTAAGTTTCCCTCCTCCCTTTCTCAAGAAGCCGGTGTGAGGGATCAGCTGGCTAAGGCCAGCCCAATGCCGGCCACAGGTCTGAGTTCCGCAGTTGCACCCGGCTCAAACAGGAAGACTTACCACGCGAGCTAACAGGGGGAGCACGCACCAGGCTTCAGGGGAGGAAAGGGTTACCTCTTCCTACTGCGGGTGCGCCCCGCCCGAAGAGCGCACTTAGGCCCCGCCTAAAGTGCTGATTGGCCCAACTCTTACCCGTTCTGCCTGGGGATTGGCCCCTGAGAGCGCGGCTCCGGCCTGGCACTGGTCCTAGCTCCGCCTTCCGGCCCGTAGCGGCCTCGGCTCCCAGCCTTGCGATGGGCAGCCGTCGCGGCGCAGCGGACCCACCATGGGGCTCTCAGAAGCATCCGGGTGAGTGCAGAGCTCGGCCCAGGTGCCCCGTGTCCGCGAGGCTGGGGCGTGTCCGCGAGACTCGGGCTACCCCGTGATGCCCGGCTAGGGTTAGCTCTAAAAGGATGCAGCCAAGTTCGGAAAAAGCACTTCCCGCCTTCAACGTCTCGGTTTTACCGCTTTGCCGATATTTTTTTGCCGGCGGCTCCCCACCACAGCTAGGGATGGGGACGGGAGCCGGAGCGCCCGCTCTCCGGGGGTCTGCGCGGAAAGCCGCTGGAGCACCCACCTCCCGAGGGCTAGCCGCGGCCGCATGTAGGCGGCTGCGCGCGGAGGAACCCCTGGTTCCGGGGGTGCACCGCTGGGACGCGTCGGGGGCCGAAAGTCCTCAGAGAAGGCCCAAGTCTGCCCGACCTGTCTGACCACTGATGTGGGAATGAGCGCTCCCACCCTTTAGGCCCTTGTGCCTTCCCAGAAGGAGGGACCGAGTCTGGGCCCCGCCCTCCAAGCATGTTTTTCTGAAAAGGGGGAGTGGGTAGGAGCCCTTTAAGAAGGTCGTGAGTGATTCAAGGAGGTGGGGCAAGGGGCCTCAAAGGTCTCCGCGCAAGACCGAGATGCCAAGTCTCTCAGGATCTTCCTTGCACCCAGTCCACTCCCTCTTCCAACCGGGACATCCAGGTTAGACCTTGTTGGGTGAATCCTGCTGGTAGGGGAGATCATCCCCCCAGGGCAGAGCGTTTCACCGACCTGAAATTCCCCAGCGGTGGCGTGCTTTCCCCGGGTAAGATCACTCCCCTTCTCCAAGACTATCTTTAGGTTCTCAGATAAGAGTATTCTTCTGTTCCAAGTGGAGTCACTACTTGGATTCCCCCAGGTGGTGCAGTCACCCCCAGGTCAGAACTTTCTTTACCTGAGCATGCCTTCTAGCTTCTCACAGACCAGAACTTGCCTCGCTGGTGAAAACTTTCCCAGCAGGTGACAGCTTTCCTTGGAGCTCCACCTCTATGAGCTCCTATTCCCCCGAGATTTATTTCCAGGACAGCTTCTCTCCCAGGTAAGAAAACTCTTCCCCTAGATCTCCTGCGCCCAGATGAGCACTTTCCCTTTCCTCAGGTGAGAGTCTCAGGGCAGATGAGAAATCCACCCCCACCCCCCAAATCAGGACTTGACTGATGAAACTGTCCTGTCCGGTGGGAGTTTCCCCTTAGATGAGATCCTCTCCCCCTCCTCCCCCATCTATTCCTAGATGAGAACTTTCCCCACCTCAGGTCCGTAACTTCTATTCCCAGGCAGGAACTTCCTGGCCAGATGACCCCTTTCTTCCCCAAGTAAGAGCCAGACCTTGGTGTCCCCAGATTAGACCTGATGTTCTCAGGGGCATTCTTAGCCTCAACACTTGTCTTCCCTTAGACAGGAGGGTTTCGTCTGAAGCAGGCTTACCTGAAGATGTGAACCCTTGGTTTGCTGGATCTTCTCCCTGGGTGTTATCTCAGGGTTTATGGGGCAGCTGGATAAGGACTCAGAGACAGGACAGGAATCACTGAAAGCAAGGGACTAGAAGGCGTGGACTGGGAGGGGCAGTCACCCTGAGACTTGGACTGGTAGAACTCTCAGGGCTGGGCAACCACACCTGCGCTGAAAGTGTGATTTGTGCTCATCCTGCTGTCTTTTGTGGGGAACTTTGGCCCACAAAGCCAAAGACTTCCAGCAGCCAAAGTTCAGCTAACTACCCTTGCCTGGGTGTGAGGCCTACGGTAACAGACTGGGGGCTGGATCTACCTAGAACTTAAAGCCTAGAAAAGTCAGGTGGGTGATTGATCCCAGTTTGAGGTGTGGGGGAGGTTGGCCAGGGGTACCCTCACTGTGTTTCTGTGGTTTTCCCACCCCAGCCCAAGGGACACGCAAGCACTGCTGTCCACAACACAGGCAATGGAAGTGAGGAGGCGAGACTATCATGTGGAGCGGCCTCTGCTGAACCAGGAACAGCTGGAGGAGCTGGGACACTGGGGCTCACAGACTGGGACCCACCAGTGGCGAACCTGGTTCCGGTAAGGCTGAGGGTGTGGGTGGGAGGGGCACTGGTAGGAATTTAGTAGCCCCTGTACCCAACACTTACTTCATATCTCCAGGTGTTCTCGTGCTCGAGCCAAAATCCTTCTGCTCCAGTACCTCCCAGTTCTGGCCTGGCTTCCCCGGTATCCTGTGCGTGAATGGCTTCTCGGTGACCTTATGTCTGGCCTCAGTGTGGCCATTATGCAGTTACCACAGGGTGAGCTACCTCTGACCAAGAGACCATAACTTTACTCCTAAGGTGATGTCCTACATTTCAAGGCCGTAGCCTGGAAGCACTGCCTTGAAGCCATGCCCCCTGCCTCTAAGAGTATGGCCTTTGAGCGGGGATTCCCTTATCCTTTTAGGGTCCTGGGCTCCAAACCTGTATTGCTACCCTTCTACCTCCAGGTCTGGCCTATGCCCTCCTCGCTGGACTGCCTCCTGTGTTTGGCCTCTACAGCTCTTTTTACCCTGTCTTTATCTACTTCCTGTTTGGCACTTCCCGGCATATCTCTGTGGGTGAGTGGAACGAAGCCCTGCCTTGCAGAAAGATGCCTGATCACTGAGGGAAGACAGGGTGAGGGGGGCGGCTGAGTAGGGCTGTTAGATGGGTTGGGAGACTGGTCCAAGGGTCATTTCAGGTAATACTAGGCTTCTGATCATGGGGCCACAGATTCAGGGTCCCTAGAGGCCCTAGCTCTGTGTAGGAGGGGAAGGGAGGATGAGGCAACTCATTGGGCCCAGAGCTTGGTAGACTAGCCTGAGGCAGGGCACTCCTACTTTCATACCTTCACAAAGGGAGTGATCCTAAGCCAATGTTCACAGACTGGGCAGGGTAGATGATGCAGGGCCAACATTTCTAGCCTCAAGAGCTAGAACATTCCACTGTCAAGAGCCTTGGAGCTCAGGGTTCATATCTAATTGCCAGCACTGCCTCTGCATAGCATACCTTCAGAGTACTGTAACTGGTCTCTCCCTTAAAAACCAGAGCTCCAGGACAGGGCAATGTCCTCTCCCCTTCAGACCTGCCCTATCCATGCAGGGACCTTTGCTGTCATGTCCGTGATGGTGGGGAGCGTGACCGAATCCCTGGCTCCTGATGAAGCCTTCATGGAGCCCCTGAACTCCACAATTAATGAGACAGCCAGAGATGCTACCCGGGTGCAGCTGGCCTCCACGCTCAGTGTCCTGGTTGGCCTCTTCCAGGTATGTGCTGCCCACCCCCACCCCCACCCCATCTGCCATTTCCTCTTTGTGTCTGATCATCACTGTCCTCTTCTTGCCATTCACTCATCACCCTACAATCCCACCTGCCCTGGGCTCTACTTCAGCTACCCAGGGACACTTCCTCCTCTGTCTGCTCCTTGTTGCCCTACAGGTGGGCCTGGGCCTGGTCCGCTTCGGCTTTGTGGTCACCTACCTGTCAGAGCCCCTGGTCCGTGGCTATACCACAGCCGCATCTGTGCAGGTCTTCATCTCGCAGCTCAAGTATGTGTTTGGCTTTCATGTGAGCAGCCGCTCTGGGCCACTGTCCCTCATCTATGTGAGTGAGGACAGGAAGATGGATGGATGGGAGGAGGGACAGGTGGGTATGCCCATGACCTTGAGTGCTGGCTGTGACCCCACCACCCCTCAGACAGTGCTGGATGTCTGCTGGAAGCTGCCAGAAACTGTGCCCGGCACCGTGGTCACCGCCGTTGTGTCAGGGGTTGTGCTTGTGGTGGTGAAGCTATTGAACGGCAAGCTGCAGCGGTATCTGCCCATGCCGATCCCCGGGGAACTGCTCACGGTTTGGATTCTGGGGGAGCAGGGGAGAAGGGCAGATGAGGGTATATCCCAGTCATGTGGGCATCTCCTCTCTTTGAAGGCTAACTGGGGTGGGCTCTGGTGAGAGTTCCTGGGGACTGAAGGGAGCATGGAAGAGTGTCCCCATGTGGGTATCTTCCTGCCCTTGGGAATAGCATCTCTCCTTTTCCAAAATGGTGGTATCTCCCTCATCCTATGAAAGACTTCTCCTCACCCTCCTGGAAGTTTTTTTCAGACCTCCCTCTCGAAGGACTTTATCCATCCCTCTTGACTCAGTTCTCTTCCCTCAGCTCATTGGGGCCACAGGCATCTCCTATGGTGTGAACCTGAAGCACAAATTTGGGGTCGGTGTCGTGGGCACCATCCCTGCAGGGTGAGCTCCAGCTCTTATCAGGTCGGGGAGTGTTGGGTGGCTAAGTCAGGGCTTCCTTTGGTCTTACAAATGCCCCTCACAGGCTGGTACCCCCGGTGGTCCCCAACCCCCAGCTGTTTGCAAAGCTCGTGGGAAATGCCTTCGCCATTGCTGTGGTTGGGTTTGCCATTGCCATCTCACTGGGGAAGATCTTCGCTCTGAGGCATGGCTACCGTGTGGACAGCAATCAGGTCTGTGGGAATGGGATGTGGGGCGCAGAGATCCCAGGAATTGGGGGAATGGAGCAGTGGGGGAACACAGTTGTTTGTGCTGGGGCCATGTGGCAGGGAGCTGAAGGAGGAAGAGCAGGATATTTGGGAGAGCAGCCAAATCTTCGGGAATTGTTGAGTGTGGATGGAGGTTGGAGGTACAAAGGCTCAGATGATGGGGCAGTGACCAGGCCCTGCTAGTGAAGACTTCTCATACCTGTACTTCCCTCTGCCAGGAGCTGGTGGCCCTAGGCCTCAGTAACTTCATTGGGGGCATCTTCCAGTGCTTCCCCGTCAGTTGCTCTATGTCTCGGAGTCTGGTACAGGAGAGCACCGGGGGCAACACACAGGTGGGCTTGAGGTGTGGGCATGAGTGTGTGTCTGTGTGTACACACACTGCTTTGGGTGGTCCCACCCTCCTCCTCCCTCGGTCTCTTCCCCAGTTCCCTTACCTTTCACACCCCTGCTTACTCCCAACTCCCTGTTCACTGTCATGTCACAGGTGGCTGGAGCCATCTCCTCCCTCTTCATCCTCATTATCATCATCAAACTTGGGGAACTCTTCCAAGACCTACCCAAGGTGAGTTCCCCCACCCAACCAGCTAGGTTTCAGGGCCGTGGTCAGGCTAGGGCCTCAGATCAGTCAATCAGGTCCAAGCCAGGGACAGGGGCACAAGGTCATGTCTTCTTTGAGATCTTTGGTGAGATTTAGAGTCGAGTCAGAAGTTATAACCTTTCAGAGTCAGATCCAAGTTAGGTTCAGAGGATGGATGATTAGTTGGGGGTATGCCCAGGTGTCTGGGGTCATTCACACACAGGTGGTTTGGGTTGTGAGCATCCAGGTATCTTTCAGTGACACCCTCCCTTACCTCAGGCAGTCCTGGCAGCTGTCATTATTGTGAACCTGAAGGGCATGTTGCTGCAGTTCAATGACATTTGCTCCCTCTGGAAGGCAAATCGAATGGATCTGGTGAGGGACCTGGGAATCCAGGGGGCCTTCATCCCCAATGGTCTCTGTAGCCACTGTTAACTGCTGCCCTTCTGTTTTCAGCTCATCTGGCTGGTGACCTTTGTGGCCACCATCCTGCTCAACCTGGACCTTGGCCTGGCAGTTGCAGTAGGCTTCTCACTGCTGCTCGTGGTGGTTCGCACACAGCTGTGAGTCCTTTTTGGTCTCCCCATTGCAGTTGGTGAGGGGGTGAGGGCCACATTTAGCCCAGCTTTCCCACATTTTGGGCATGAGCCTAGACTCCTTAGCACCCCTTCCTGGACCCTTCCCCTTATGGCCCCTCTTTTCACATGCTCTTCTTCACAGGCCTCGCTACTCTGTCCTGGGACAAGTGCCAGACACAGATATTTACATAGACACGGCAGAGTACTCGGAGGTGAGCAGCCAAGTCTACGCAGGAAGAAGATATAGGTTGGGTAGGGCAGAGGCACAATGGACCTTTGTCAGTCACCTGCACACCTAGAGAAGGTACCGGTGCCTGAGCGTGCTTTGGTTGTTGGAATTTCAAGGGGGGAATTTGGGTCCTGGCCCACTCAGAGTTGAGGGGCTAGAAAGGGAGAGAGGAAGAGTGGACAGAGATGGACCCAGGGCCAGGGAAGCAGTCAATCTTAGAGCCCCCATAAAAGGCCCATCCTGCCATGCAGTCCTGGGTCAGTCCTGGAGTGTCAGAGGGGCAGGATTCAGGGGCACCAGGATATAGGGGCTATTTCCAGATCCTATCAGGGAGTTACTAAATCCCTAATTGCTTACTTACCTCCTGAGAAGTCTCATGCCAGGAATATCAGTGGGGGCTCTGGAATAAAACAAGCTGATTCCCCTGACATGGAGCCTTAAAACTGAGCATGGTAGATTAGGAGGAGTGAAGGGAGGACTTGAGGGGAGCAGCTCAGCTGGATAGGAAGGGAGGAGGGGCAGAGGACACCTATGCAGAGATCTGGGCTGTGCCCTAAATGGAGGGAGAGCTGGGCAGCAGCAGAGAGGCAGGAGAGATGGGGGAGGAAGAGTTGCAGGTCCTTAGAGGGAGTCCTCACAGGCCTGATTGAGGCCTCGGACAGGGGTGAGGGAACAAGACAAGGAATTGGGATGATACAGCCAGGTCTGTGGCCCCAGCTCCTGGGGGGGGGGGCATGGCCTCAGACTGGGACTGTTGTCTGGGAGCAGAGGGTAGGCGGTGACAGGCACTGGGGCACACAGGAGGCAGGAAAGGCCAGGTAACAAGATGCAGCCAGGAGAAAGGAGGGCTCAGCCAGCCCTAACCCTGACCCGTCCCCAGGCCAGGGAGGTCCCTGGAGTGAAAATCTTCCGCTCTTCAGCCACCATGTACTTTGCCAATGCTGAGCTCTACAGTGATGCCCTGAAGCAGAGGGTGAGGCACGGTGTTCCTGGGGTCGGTGGCAGTGGGGCCCTTGTCTTGCCAGTGTCCACATCCTCTTTCTGACTTTGGCCTCTAGTGCGGTGTGGATGTTGACTACCTCATCTCCCGGAAGAAGAAGCTGCTCAGGAAGCAGGAGCTAAAGCTGAAACGACTGCAAAAGAAGAAACCCCAGGAGCAGGCAGGGGCCCCTTTACCAGTGGCTCCCCAGTCTCTGCCCTACTACTGACCCCACCCAGCCTTCCAGCCTGATGGACTCCCTCCTTTATCCATTCCCCTTTCTTCCTGATGCCTCCAGGGGCCCTGCTTTATTTCACCAGCTTGTCTGGGCTCCCGGTGGTGCTTTGTTTTTCTCCCACCTTCCCAGAACTGGTGAAAATCCCATAACCTTTACCTGGCTGCCCTGGATCCCAGGCTTTGATTCCTGGCCAGAGCTGGGGGAGGGGAGACGACACCAGGCCCGCTGGCATGGCTGTCATGTGGCAGTCGAGACAGCTCTTCCTGTTCCCCTTCTTCCCCCGCCTAGGCTACCACCTCAGTCAGCACTTCTGTTTCCACCAATGTCAGCACCACCATCAGAGACATTGAGAGCAACAGTGTGGAGGACTCCAAGGTCAAGGTGAGACTGGAGGTGGGAAAGAAGCCAGCCATGAGCTGCAGAGATGGGGGTGGCCACATATGTCCCCTGAAGAAACCATGGATCTACCAGTTGTAGATTCAGAGTTGTTGTGCCAGTGGCAACAGGAATGGGGTGATGGTTTGGATACTCTATGGGGAGATGTCTAGTGAAATGACTTAGAAATCTGCTCTTGCTCTTATCTTCTCTGAGGCCTAAAGGAAGACCTTGAGTGTGTATCCACCCCACTCTACAGTCTGTGCTCACGGATAGAGGGAAGGGATTGGCTGTATGGGAAAAATTGGGGCTAAAGAGGTAGACACAGGGTGCCAGGGTGTCTGAGTGTGCCCATTTGTGCTTGTATCTTCTGACTGTCCCTGTGCCCCTGCCTGCTCTACCCTGGCTGACTCAGGATGGGGCCCAGGCTCTCGGCACCCACTTCTTAAATGTCCCAGTTAAGCCTGGGCCCAGGAGGTTAGCATATGTGCCTGGGTGTGCTCCTGAGTCTGGGCATCCTCTCCTATGTGTCCCACGTCTGGGGGAGGCTTCCTGTGTTGTATCTTCATGGGTCCTTGCCGCATCCATGTGGGTGTTGACACGCATGCTCCCAGTTCTGACCCTGTATGTCCTGTGTAGCTGTGTGCATGCCCTGCCTTCATGCCCTCGACTGTGTCTTCTTCTCCAGGACCTGAGTACAGGGAATGAGCTAGAGGATACAGACACAGCAGCCCATGCTCAAGGAGATGCCAAAGCCCCAGATAAGGCCACACTGAAGGCCCTGGGTCTGCCTCAGCCAGATTTTCACAGCCTTATCCTGGACATGGGCACGCTCTCCTTCGTGGACACCGTGTGCCTGAAAAACCTAAAAAATGTAAGGCACTACCCCTAAGAAGAGGCCAGCATAAGGGCCCTTAAGCCTCTGCCCTGACCCCATAATAGCTTTAAGAACCTGAGTCCCTGTCCCCAAGCCCTCTGAGCTCCACCTGTAAACTTCATCCAGCCTACCTGAGCTTTCCCTTGGAGCCTCTGAGTCTCGCCCCATTTTCTGCTGCAGATTTTCCGTGACTTCCGGGAGATCGAGGTGGAGGTGTACCTGGCAGCTTGCAACAGTGCGTGGAGCCGGGGCAGCAGTAATGGTCCAGGGAGGGGGTGGGGCTGTTCCTGCCAAGGAGTCTGCTTGGCAGCACAAGGAACAGGTCTTTCACTGGTGGAAGTTACAGGTGTCCTGGGAAGCAGGGGTCTAGGGTCAAGAGTGACTGGGGGGTGGGAGGAACCGGGCACAGTGGCGCATGCCTGTAAGTGGCAGCCTAGGAAGTTGTGGCGGGGAGCGGGGAGTACAGTTTGCGTCCCACCTGGGGCAACATAGCGAGACCTAGTTTCCAAAAAATAGCTGGGTGTGTTGGCACACGCCTGTAATCCCAGGTACCTGGGAAGCTGAGGCTGGGGATTGCTTGAGTCTGTGGTATCCCGGGCAACATGAGCCAGCGGTTCCATGGGCAAAAATAGCAAGACCTAGTCTCAAAAAAAAAAAAAAAAGAAGCCGGACACGG